>CAUYPK010057556.1:0-60448 GCA_963574355.1 Loris lydekkerianus | reverse complement strand
TGACTTTCTTTCTAAGAGTACAGTATGGGAAGGGGGTTTTACTTTACCTCTTTCATGTTTACATAGATGGAGCTGGAACATATTCTTCTTAGTAAATTATCTCAAGAATGGAAGAAAAAGTATCCAATGTACTCAGCCCTATTATGAAACTAATTTATGGCTTTCATATGAAAGCTATAACCCAGTTATAACCTAAGAATATGGGGAAGGGGGAGAGGGAGGGGAGGGGGGGTAATTGGTGGGATTACACCGCGGTGCATCTTACGAGGGTGTATGTGAAACTTAGTAAATGTAGAATATAAATGTATTAACACAATAACTAAGAAAATGCCAGGAAGGCTATCTTAACCATTGTGAAGAAAATATGTCAAAAGGTCTATAAAACCAGTGTATGGTGCTCCATGATTGCATTAATGAACACAGCTATGATTTAATAATAAAAAAATAATAATAAAGAAAAAAGGAAACGGGGTTCTAAAGAGCTGTAACCTTACAGTGGAGGAATGCTGAGCACACCTTGGCCGTGGCATCGAGGTTAACACCAGCTGCTGAGCCACACTGAGATGACGGGATACGATGAGCAGAACGGGGTCTGCAGTCTTCCCCACCAAATCTCAAACCACCCGTCAAACACCAGACCAGGCCTGGAAGGGGCGCTCTGCAGAGCCCGTGACCCAAACGCTCAAAACTGGCAAGGTCAGTAAAAACAAGAGAAGGTCAAGAAACCATCAGAATCAGGAAGAGCCCAAGGAAACGTACAATAGACATAATGTGGCGTTGCAGATGGGATCCCGAGAGCTAAAAGCTAAGAAAATGAGAATAAAATGTGGACTTTAGTTAATAACATTGGTGAAAAACGAAGCACACTGCCCAGAGACGTTACGCTAGAGAACCTTGGTTGGGGTTTATGTGAACCCCGTACTGTCTTTGAGACCTTAGTGCACGTCTAACTCTATCCTAGGATTAAAACTGCTATTAAAACAGTAACAGCAATGAGAGAGGGACAGGGACAGTTTCAACAATGCATTCCCGGAGTGACGAGCTATGTCCACACATGTCCCTCGGGGCTTTGAAAACTAATCATGCATAATGGATAGATTTAAAATTAGCCCAGGCATTTTGGTAACAGCTGGCCCCCCAACCCCCCAGAATCCAACCAGAATCCATAATATTCAATTTATTTTGACAGGTTGCCCTGCAGGTGTATGTGTGGGGGACACAGGAGATTTGCCTATGCCTAGAAAACCGTCCTCTTGGTCCCCCATGTGCTCTTGGGCCAGGAGTATCCATGTCTGAAGCTAAATCCCCATCTCTATAAATTAGGGATAATGGGAAGTGGCGCTTCTCTGAGCACCCGATAGGAAGTTGTATGTGGAGCATCTCGGGAGTCACCAAGCCATGTTCTGTTCATGTTCTGTTCATGTGCCATGTTCTGGCACCGGGATGCAGGCAGCAGCCCCAGGCTTTGGGAAGTAAGTCCTTATAGAAGATGTTGGGGGTGTTTTCAGTGCCATGTTCCTGAGTTCCATTCGCAGAAACCAGATGTTGCTTTGAAGAAGTTGTGTGGTTTGGCAGGGAATGGCCTAAATCAGCATGTCCCATCCCTCTGATGGAAGGGGTGGTTCCAGGTGGCCCTGCTAGCCGCCATGAACAGGGAGGGGCCACTGACTCTCCAGTGGGGGACTTCCCATGGCCATTCAATGGTGTGAGTGGTGACCCAGGACTTGGGACTGCTGCGGCCTTTTTGTTAACTATACGAAGGCAGCTGAGGTTAAATCTAACCTGTGAAGCAGCCGGAGACCCAGGGTTGGGTGGATAAGCTGGCTGTGTTGTGCTGAGTACACACACACAAAATTGAGGACTTGATGCTAGCTGTCATGTCTCAGCTACTCGTCTGGCTCACTTATGGCTTCACAGAGCACGTCTCAGCAGATTCCAAAGCTGTCCAGACCCCTTTGAAACGGAGTCCATGACGTCCAGTTCATCTGACCCGAGAGAAAGGCAGGCACATCAGAGCTGACCTACTCGCCGTTCATTTCCTCCTCGCTGTGATTTTGCTTAGAGAAGTAACAAAAGCAACAACAATAACCAAATCCAAAGAAGGAAAACAATAACAAGATAATTTGGGATGGTCAAGAGCATTTTTTGGACCTTTCATGCCCAGGTCTCAAACGTTGGATGCACTCTGGAGAGGACCCAGAATTGCGGAAGCCAAGTGCAGACACGGATAGCCTAGTCACCATGGCCCAGGGAGGCCCTGGTGGAATTCACCCCAGATGACAGTCCTGGTAACTCATGTGCCCCAAGTCATAAGGGGATCTTTTTCTTAAAATCAAACCTCCTGGCCCAGGGCTGGAGGAAGGTGCAGAGGCCAGGCTGAAGCAGGTCGTTCAAGAACACACACCTGGTATTTCAGGGATGGGGAGCTCCTGCCCCCAGAGGGAGCTGCTTACCTGGTGGTGAGCCCTGGGCCCTGCCTCTCTGTCCCTCAGCCTCAGATGCCAGGTGTTTTCTGCCCCTGCCCCCCAGCCACAGTGGGAGGCTCTGCCTGGGGATACCTGCTCCTCTCACGCTCCTTAAGCACACAGCCTGCTGAGGACAAGCACAGAGACAGAGGAAGAGCCACCTGTCTCCATCTAAGGGTGAGGTACGAGCCACCTTTGCAACTCAACCTCTGGAGGTCCTGAGGAAGAGAGTGGATTTGAGAATTCTTCTCCCCAAGGCAAGAGGAAAGAGAGTGGATTTGAGAATTCTTCTCCCCAAGGCAACTTTCTGTGAGAAGTTTGTCCCATAAGGCGAAAGATGTGTTGCCTTTCTGGTGCATGGCTGTCACAGGAGCCTGGACTTCTTTCGGGGGTCTCCTTTTGCATCCCGAATGCAAGTGGCCACATCAACAGTCAGACACATGCAGCTGTCCTGGGCTGTCTGTGCAGTCAGAGGAGATCCTGCCTTGGCTGTCCCTTGGGGACGGACCGGGAGAGGCGATTCTGAGTGCCTAGTCCATGGCTGGAGCAAGACCAGGGAAGTTCTAGAGACCTTAAGGGGGTGATCTTGGGCCTTGTCTAGGTTTTTGTCATTTAAGTGGCCCAATTCCCAAAATTTCTAAGTGTCTCTTGGTATCAATTTTCAATTTGCTGGGTCAGGGAATGTGATTGGTCTGGTTTAGGTCAGATGTCTATGCTGGGACCAATCAGCTGTGACTAAGGGGTGGATCACACATCCTAGAAAGTCCCTGGGGGCCACCCCTGTGTGTTGGGGCCATTTCTGAAATAGGAAAACGCCTGATAGCTGAGCAGCCAGCTCCATGGCCACAGCCCTTAGCACGCGTACCTGCAAACATTTTCACATTTGTATCTGCTCCTTTGAGTGAATTTCTTGAAAGCCGCTTTTCCTTCTGCTCTTTACAAACAAACCTATGAAGAAGCAAAATTAAGTATTTCCCTGAAAATAAGAAGCACTTTGCTGCCCCTCTCTAGCTGTGTTATAGGCAAGGGAGTTTCCAGGGATAAAAACTTGCTTTGTTGCTGAAGGCTCTGTGGAAGCAGAAGGGCTCCAGAGAGCAGCTGATGTACTTGCCCATCTCCCCAGGCCTCGGGACACACTTGGGGTGGTGTGAGCGCTGGCTGGAACGTGACTGGGCCCTTGCTGGGTCCGATGCCTGCCAAGTGGACAGCAGCACCGGTCCACCTTTGCCTCTGGAGCCCTCACTGGACCCAGCTGCAGCCAGCCGCCTACCTGCTCTCCTGGAAGTGGGCAGCGCTGCCTTGAACTTGCCCTTTGAGAATCATTCATTTCACCCTTGTCTCTGTGCAGCCATGACTCCATGGAGGGAAGGAGAAGCAGACAAACCTGCCCGAGTCCAGGAAAAATTAAATTCTGACCTTTGGCCTCCTTTCCCTGGCTAGGCACTCTCAACAGGCAATATTGCCCAGGAGGGGGCAAAAATTGATTCTTGGCAGGGGCTGGGGGCCAGAAAATCTAACTATTTTTGTGTAAAAAGCACAGAGAAGTGCATTCAGAATGCAAACAGCTATACAGCACATCTGTATTAAAATTTCATGAGGGAGAGTCAATTAGGAAAATAAGTCTAAAAACAATCTCTGTGGTACAATGCCGGACTAGTCTGTAGCGCTGTCTACAGCCCTCTCCCTTCTGCAGCCAAGCGGCGGCTGTCACAGGCACGCTCCCTCCCAGCCCCAGGGATAAACAGACGTGTGGGTTCTTACCTCCTGTCACTCTCTCCAGGGCCTGGTGCCCCAGATAGCACTGTGGGCGGGTGCAGCTACCAGCTCTCAACATCTCCGCCAGCTTTGTCAAGGTGTCATTTACATACAATAAGATTAACCAACTTTAAGTGTACAATTCAATGAGTTTAACCACTGCCACCATAAAAGAGACTATCTCATCTCCCTGAAAATACTCCAAATGCCCCTTTGCAGTCAATTGCTTGCCCTGGCAACCACTGATCCGATTTCTGTTACTGTAATTTCCTTTTAAAGTATTCCATATAAATGGCTCATACAGTACATGTTGTTTTGTGCCTGACTTTTTCCCTTGTCATAAGCTTATGAGATTCACGCATGCTGTTGAGTATGCAGGCAGTTTGTTCTCTTTCTATAGCGAAGTAGAGCGGTCTTCTCTTGTATGAATATGCTACAATTTACTCATCCATTCATCAGCTGATGGGCTTTAGGTTGTTTTGGATATTACAGATAAAGCTGCTGTAAACATTAGTAAATAGGTCTTGGTGAGGACACATGTTTTTCTTTTCCTTGGGTAAAAAGTGGAAGGTCCAGGTCATATATTACATGAATGTTTAATTTTCTAACAAACCATCAACCAGCTTTCCAAAGTGGTTGCACCATGAGTCACGTATTAAGAGTCCAGTTGTCTCACATCTTCACCAATACGTGGCCTTGTCAGTCTGTTTAATTTTAGCCATTCATGTACGTGCATATGTGGTAGTATTTCCTTTTTGTTTTTAATTTGCATTTCTCTAATGACTATATTGCTAGAGCACAGTCCAATGTTGAGCATTTTTTTCATTTGCTTATTTGCCATCTGTGAAACTATTCAGAGTAAGTGTCCTTCAAAATGTTTTGACCATTTTAAACACTGAGCTGTTTGTCTTCTTAATACTAAGTTATGAGAGCTATTTATATTTTCAGTATGCAAGATCTTCTATCAGACTGATGTTTTGCAAACATTTTCTCTCAGGATATAATTTGCCTTTTCATGTTCTTAATATTCCCTTTCAAAGAATAGAGAGTTTATAGTTTTGGAAAAGCTAAATATATCCATATGTCCTGTGTCCTCTTAAAATATGTGCTTGTTGTGTACCATTTAAGAAATATCAACCGAACTCAAGGTCACTAAAGCTTTGCCCCCCCTCACCTTTTTTCTTTTTTTTATTATTCCAGATGTGCTATACTTTTAGCTTTTGGATTTAGGTTCATGATACTACACGAGTTAATTTTTTATCTGGCAATGGTAAAGTTTTTCTCCCATGTAGATATCCAGTGTTCTATAGCAACTTATACATTGACTTGCCTTGGGGACTTTGCCAGAAATCAGTTTTATTACAAGTATGTGTAAGTCTATTTCTAGACTCTATTCTCTTCCATTGATGTCTGTTTTTATTTTTTGCCAAAATCTACACTGGCTTTACTATTCAAGCTTTTTACTAAATCTTGAAATGAGTTAGTATAAATCTTCCAATTTTTTTTTTTTTCCTCAGAATTGTTTTGGTGAGTCTATGTCCTTTATATTTTTATATAACTTTTGAAATTGCTTTGTTGATATCTGCAAAAGACTCTGCTAAAATTTTGAACATGGTGACATTTAACCCATAGTCCAACTTCGGAGAATAAATACCTTAGAAATAATAAGGGTTTAAGGCCGGAGTGTGGTATATGTCTCTATTTATTCAGACTTTCATAAATTCCTTTCAATGCAGTTTTGTAGTTTCTGTTATACATGTTTTGCACATATTTTATTAAATTTAGCTCTCAATATTTTATAATTTTGGTGTTATTTCAAATGACATTATGCAGTTATCTGTGGGATGTAGCAAACATTCAATTTCCAATTATTTGAAGCTACTACAGCAAAATATTAGTATTAGCTCTGTATATCAACTTTGTGTCCTTTGGTCTTGGTAAACTCACTTATTATTACTAATAGTATTTTTTTAATCTTTCTGCTATGGTTTGAATGAGTCCTCCTAAATGTATGTATTGGAAACTTAGTCCCCAGTACTGGAGGGTAGGGCCTATTAGAAGGTGTTTAGATCATATGGGCTCCACGCTTCTGAATGGATTAGCGTGATTATAAAAGGGCTTAAGTATGTGAGTTAATCTCTCTCTCTCTCTCCCTCTCACTCTCGCTCTCTCTCTCTTTCTCATCTTCTCTTTGCCCTTCTGCCATGAGATGACGCAACAATAAAGTCCTTGCCAGATGCCAGCCCATTGACCTTGGACTTCCCAGCCTTCAGAACCAAAAACAAACAAATAAATGACCCAATCTGTGTTATTCTGTTAGAGCAGCACGAAACAAGCTCTCTTAGTATTTTCTACATAGACAGTCATGCTTCCTGTGAATAAAGACAATTTTACTTTCTCCATTTCAATCTGCCCTTTATTTCATTTTCTTGTGCTAAGAAACTAGCTATGACCTCTAGTATAATGTTGAATAAAAGTGTTAAAGGAAGACGTTCTAGCCTCCTTTCTGGTGTTGGAAGGAAAGCATTGGGATTTTGTTCTTTATTGTGGTCATCCCTTGGTATAGGCAGGGGATTTGTTCCAGGATACCCCAGTGTGCCAAAATCTGCACATACTCAAGTCGTTCAGTCAGCCCCGTGGAACCCCTTGTATATAAAAAGTTGGCCCTCCACATATTTGGGCTTCACATCTATGATTACCGTATTTTCAATTCACATTTGGTTGGAGAAAATCCACAATGGACCTGAAAAACCTGAAACATATTTGTTTAAGGGTCAATTGTGTTTTCTTCCTTCTGGTTATTTGGGGTATAATTTGATGTTCTTTTTGTTTTGTCTTCAGGTGGCAACTCAAATAATTGACTTGAGACCCTTATAAATAATTAATACAGGTGGCACCTATAGCTCAGTGGGTAGGGTGTCAGCCACATGTACCCAGGCTGGCAGGTTCGAACCTGGCCGGGGCCAACTAAACAACAATGACAACTGCAACAACAAAAAAATAGCCGGGTGCTGTGGCGGGTGCCTGTAATCCCAGCTACTTGGGAGACTGAGGCAACAGAATCGCTTAAGCCCAGGAGATTAAGGTTGCTGTGAGCTCTGAAGCCACAACACTCTACTGAGGGTGACATAGTGAGACTCTGTCTCAAAAAAAAAAAATAATAATAATTAATACAAATATGTAAAGCAATAAATTTCCTCAAAGCACAGTGTTAACACCATCTCACAAACTTTGGTATATTTTCATTTTTAGTCAATTTGAAATGTTTTGCAATTTCCCTTACTGTTAATTTTTTGGTTCATAGATATTTAAAAGTACGATTTCCAAATATTTAAGAATTTCCCAAGTATCTCTCTGTTATTGATTTCTAATTTAATTCCTGTGGTGAGTTTTCTGCTTCCAGCCAATAGATGAAGTCATAGGCACTAGATTTATACTTCAATGTGAAACAACTAAAAATGTAGACACAATAAGAAATTTTATGACATTGGCTTTTGAGATGTTGCATTTGGGGACGGCAGGGGAAGACAGTGACTTCTGAGAGACAGGAAACAAATGAGATATGTCCTATAATTGTACCAGCTTACTACGAGGACAAATTTTCCAGGCCTCAAAACGCAGACAGAGCCCATCGGACTGCCTCTGTTGAGGACATGGAGCTGAGAGCTTCAAGAAACCAAGGATGCTAAGCTCACAGGACAGAGAACTGTAGAGGAAAGATAAGAACACCGAGAGAATTCCAGAAATCCACAAAAGGTCTCCTAGAAGTATTTAGGTAAGTTCTGATCGGTGCACGTGGCTGAAGGAAACAACTTGTAACCTGGGAATGAACTACCCAGGAGGATTTGAGCAAACAGTACTCAGAGCTTACAGAATCAAGAATAGAGCCTGTTGCTACTAATCAGACTGGGAAACATCATAATTCATAGGCCAATGGGTGGAGTATTCAATAGAGTTTTTCCTCAATACTGAGTAATAATTAGCTATAGTCTTAAGGCTTCTCTGATTTTGACTAATAAACTTAAAACAATACTCAAAAGGATCAAACTGATTTCAAGTAATTTAGCTACATTTCAGAAACACAAAATAATTATAATCATTTTGAAACCTATCATTAGTGTGCACAATGTCTGACATCCGACCAAAAATCACTAGGCATGCAAAAAAGAAGAAAAACAACTATGCCCCCCCCCCAAAAAAAATAAAAGGCTAATTTAATCAATAAAGAACAACCCCCCAAATGACACATATATTAGAATTAGCACATAAATACCCTACAAGTTATTACATCTATATTCCATGTGTTCAAAAAGGCAATGAAAAGACTGAACATGTTTTAAGAAGGGATATGGAAATTTTTTTTCTTAAAAATACCTACTTGAATTTCTAGGAATGAAAACCACAAAGTACACTGGTCAAGATTAATGCCAATTAGACACTGCAGGAAAAATTATTAGTGAACTTGAAGACACACCAGGAGAAGCTATTTGAAATGACATAAACAGAGAAAAATAATTTCGGAAATGAACAGATTATCACTGAGCTATGGGACAACTTCACAAGACCTAATATACATGTAATCAGATTCTCTACAGGAGAAGGAAAAAAGTGGGGGACAGAAAAAATATTTGAAGAAATACTTTGGGTGAAAACTTACCAGATTTGATGAAAATGATACACCTGCTGATTCAAGAAGCTTAACAGACTCCATCATAAGGAACATGAGGAAAAAAATACACCAAGCTAGATTATAATCAAATTTCTCAAAATCAGTGATAAAAGGAAATATTAAAAGCAACTAGAGAAAAAAAAAGATATGTAGAAAAAAAAGATAAGGGTGAGAGAAGATTTCTTATCACAGACAATGCAAACAGTGGGGCAAAATATTTAAAGCCTTGAGAGAATAAAACAAAACAAATTTTAAAAACTATCAGCTTGGAATTCTATATTCAACCAAGATACCTTCTAGAAAACCAAGACAAAGTATTTTTACCTATGTACAAATATTTTTTAAATCCCATTGCTAATTTAGCCACACTCTAAGAAATGTTTAAGCCTATCCTTCTGGCAAAACAAAAAGGGTACCAGATAGAAGGAGGGATTCACACAAAGGAAGGCAGATTTTTTCTTATTAGTTGATTTTTTTGTGGTCAGAAACATACTCTGTACCATTTCAGTCCTTTTAAATTGTATAGAGACTTATTTATGCTCCCAAATACGGTCTTTCATACATACTTGAAAAGTGTACATACTGTTGCTGTAAAGTGTCCTAAAAATGTAAATTAGGTCAATTTTGTTTATAATATTTCTCAAGTTTTCTATTTCCTTATTGATCTTCTGTTTACTTGCCATTAATCTCACTCAGAGTATTTTTCATTTCAGATGCTGTGTTTTCCATCTGTAGAAATTTGATATAGCTTTAAAAATATCTGCCTCCCCTTTTCTCTCCTCTTCACCTTCCTGCTTTTCTCTGTTTTTGTGGAGAAATGGGAGATATTTATCAAACTGTTCTAACATTTTTGCCCACTGATTCTGTCATTTGTCACTTCTGGGATTATTTTCTATTGACTGATTGCTTTTTCTCCTGATTATGGGTTATCATTTCCTGCTATTTTGAAAACCTGATAATATTTTAATATTTTTGGCAGCTGGATTTTGTTGTATTCCTTTAAATTGTGTTAGGTTTGGCTCCAGAACACAGTTAACTAAGAATGCATTTTGATCCTTTTCAGGACTTAGTCCAGACTTCATGAGAACAGAGCTAGAAGCAGCTTCAGACTGTGAAACTGAGTGTATTATTCTTTGTGCCAGGTGCTAGGAGGATGCTCTCGCCTTCTGTAAGTTCTGAGGATTGTTCTGCCTACACCTTCCAGCTTTTCTTTCCTCGGCCCCCCTTTAACACATACACAGATCAACATTCAATCAAAGGTGCGAGGGAATCCCTTTTCATACCTCCGGAGTTCTCTCTTTCTGAGCAGCTCCCCCTTTCTCTGGTATTTTGTCTCACAAATTCTAGCACTTTTGGTCTTCATGAACTCAGAACACTGATTCCTACGCTGTTTGGGTCCCCCCTTTCTGCATTGTATCCCGGCTTTCCCTGTAACAAGCTAAGGCAGTAACTGGGCTCACTTTGTTTTCTTTCTTTCACCCTCAGGAATTAATCTGTGCTGCCTGTTATTTCATTCATATTATTTTATTCTCTGTTTGTTCAAGATGGGAGAGAAAAGCTGGTGCTGTCACTCCATCATGACTAGAAGCAGATAACTGAGATCCAGAGAAGGGAAGCCTTGCACAATTCAGCAGAGCATCAGCAACCAGGCAGGTCTGTGGTCCACACCTCTCAGCCCAGAGTACCGGCTACTACATCAGCCCTATTACCATTTGGATACTTCCAAAAATATTTTTAGGTCAGCCTTGAGTGTCTGGATAAAGTCATGTTATAAACTTTTAAAACCCACAATCCCTTAACATTCTGTTTCTACATTTTAAAGGAAGCAAATTATTCCCTTTTCACTGGAAAACAGTGGAAGTGATTAAATGTCATAATAAAAGTGTCACCTCTCTTGGGACATCTTTCCACATGGCCCTCAAGCACTAACAATCTGAATGTCCCAAACAATCATCTTCATGAAGCTGTTGCTCCCTACGATGGGAGTTTGATTTGTTCTTATTTGAACTCCTGATTCCAGAAAATAAGTAAGTGCTGATGGGATAAAATATTGGTACCTCTCTGGACCATGCAAAAGAAGGGAATATTTTCTCTGTGTTCTTGTGTTTGAGAAATGTTGGCATCTCAAGCTGGGAAATCTATGCCTCTACTAATACCTGCAGAACACAAAAAGAGCTATTGAAGTTCAAAGCCAGGCAAGAGCCACTTTAGAACACCTGGATGCTTATTGGTTTCTGTGATTATTCTGCCCCAGATTGTTCAAGACCAGCCCAGCTGGGGTATTTCTCTATAATTTGAACCATGTGCTTGTAACATTTGAAGAGTTGGTCTTTAGGTCATCCTATGTTTTAGGTCTGAATGGGAAGTTTGCAAGTTGAAATGCAGGTACCTTAGCATTGATCGTGTGGCAGGCATGGTGGTGGTAAGAGACAGTCTCAAAGGTCCTCTGTGTCCCACAGACCTCATCTCCATTTGCTCCCTGACCACATGGGTCTCTGAAGGCAGATGTGCCTCAGAGGCAGCCCAAGAGATGCACTCACCTGCTGAAGTTTCAGAGCTGTCATCAGAACCTGGGGAGACTTTGCCTGATTTAGAAACAGGTGCCCCCTGTAGGAAGGTGAATTGGGGAAGTCTCAGCTTCCTGGGAACCAACAGAGGGCCAGGCCAAGTTACACAGCTGTCCCAGCAGACTCCTGTCTGGCATCTAGCCCCTCCTGCGTGCCCTTGGGAGAGTGCCTGTGTTCAGAGTACAATTTGAATCATCTTAAGGGACAGTTCTTTGGCTGTTTTCTTTTTTTTTTTTTTTTACCATGAATTTTTTTTTTTTTATTGTTAAATCATAGCTGTGTACATAAGTGCAATGAAGGGGTACAATGTGCTGGTTTCATATACAATCTGAAATATTCTCAGCAAGCTGTTCCACGTGGACTTCATGACATTTTCTTAGTCACTGTATGTAGACATTTGTATTCTGCATTTAGTAAGTTTCGCCTGTACCCATTCTAAGATGCACCATAGATGTGGCCCCACCCATTACCCTCCCTCCACCCTAATCTCCCTCCTCCCTTCCCCTTCCTTGGCCCTTTCCCCATAGTCTTGTATAGTTGGGTTATAGCCTTCATATGAAAGCTATAAATTAGCTTCATAGTAGGACTGAGTACATTGGATACTTTTTCTTCCATTCCTGAGATACTTTACTAAGAAGAATATGTTCCAGCTCCATCCATGTAAACATGAAAGAGGTAGAGTCTCCATCTTTCTTTAAGGCTGCATAATATTTCACGGTATACATGTACCACAATTTGCTGTTTTCACCTGTCCGTTCTTCCATGACCCATGCCCATTGCCCAGTCCTGTGCAGCAGCCCTCACAGCAGGGCAGGGCCGTCTCTGAAGGATCACAGTCACTTCGCCAACTCTCCTCCCACTGAGATGAGCTTGTTCTCTCTCCTCCTTCTCACCCTCACCACACCTTATGTCTGTGGCAAACTTGACGTTTCATTTATTTCTGTCTATTCATTCAACAAAGAGACATTTCACATAGGAGGAAATGCACTCAGTCAACAGTGATAAGGAAAATGCATATTAAAATAACAATGAGGGATTATTTTCACCCATTATGCAGTTAAGAACTAGAAAGAGGAATAAGGGGCTGGGCACAGTGACTCTTGCCTCTCGTCCCAAAGCTTTGGGAGGCAAAGATGGGAGGTTTGCTTGAGGACAGAAGTTAGAGACCAGCCTGGGTAACATAGCAAAACCCTATCTCTACAAAAAAATGAAAAACATTAGCTGGGTATGGTGGTGTGTACCTGTTGTCCCAGCTATTTGGGAGGCTGAGGCAGGAGGATCATTGGGCCCAGAAGTCTGGGGCTACAGTGAGCTATGACTGTACCACTGTACTTCACCCTGGGTGACAGAAAGAATGGCACTCTGTCTCTAAAAAACAAAACAAAACCTATTTATACAAGCAAGTATGTGTGCACGTATGTGCACATGTCAGTGCATGAACAACTGACAGGCAGGGTTTTGCACTGTCCTCTGGGACATTGGTGAGAGTGGAGAGAGAGATGACCAGACACACAACGGTGAAGGAGGCACATGAAACAGTGGAGATCATTTATTTACAATCGGATGAAAACAAAAAAAGGATCTAGATTCACCTGAGCCCCCACCTTGTATCCTAGGACAGCCTGGGCTTCATCTAGGGCACATGGCCAAGGGGAAGTGCTCCCTTCCTACTTCCCCAGATGGGAGGCCTGGGTGACTCCATCTCCCCTGAAAGCATGGTCAGCTGTTCTGTTGAGCTGACCTCTGCTGATCAGCTGCAGGGAGCAGGTGGCCACTAGCCCAAAGTCAGCTTCATCTGGACTTCAAGGCTCCCAGCCATGTCGAAGAGCAGGGAAGAAGCACCCAAGTCCACCCACAGGCATAAACAGAGCCACAGAGCCACACCTGGGGGACGAGGAGGACGACAGAAATAAACTCTTCCGTGGGGGCAGGGTTGGCAAATGACACTTTGGGGCTTGGGTGCATCTGAAGGGCGAACTAGACCACTTTTCCCCCCAAATGATTCTCACTTCGCTGGAGGCAGGCTCTTCCTTTGTGTGCCAGGGAAACTTGTGCCAGATTGCTGAAAACGAGCAGTAGATAAAAATACAATTCTAGTCCCTTGAGCCGCACCTCCTGGCCGCCTTGCAAACAGCCTGCTCCGGAAAAACCCGACTTGGAGAGTCGTTGCTCAAGTCCAAACTTGCTGGGTCTAGTGGAGGCACGTCTGCCCTCTGGTGATCTTGCCATGCAAAGACACCAGCTTCCCACCCTTCGGACACTACCGGAGTTTGGCAGCAGGTCCCTGGTGAGCATTTGAAGAATAAACATGTTCTTTCTCACCTTTTGGACTTCTTGATATGGTATCTGACATAGAAATACTTCATCCCCACCCTGATACAAGGTGTGGTTTCCACAACACACACTGACTTCCCTCCTATTCAGCAAAATAAGAACTTTCTCCTGTAAGGATGAACTCTACAGATGGGAAAGTGATTGAGTCATCAAACCATAGAGACAAGAAATGTTTAGAAAAGCAGAGAAACTCCAAGCTGATGGGGGTGTTTTAACTGGTCTGTTTGGCTTGGAGATGCCCAGCTTTAATGTCCAACAAGGCTGTATATCACAGAGTTAGGAGAACCAGGTTGCCTGGGTTCCCTGCTCCACCTCTTATTCACTCCGTGACATTAGGCCAGTTATTTAAACACTCCATCCCTCAGTTTCCTCATCTACAAAAGGGGGATGGTGATAAAATTTATCTTAAGGAATTTTTGTGGGGATTAAATGAGTCGACAGACAGCAGGCACTTTGAATGATGCCGGCACGTGGCGTGTGCCATGTGAACACTTGAGATTGTTGCCGCTGCTGCTGTTGTTATCCTGGGCTGTCAGACCCCTTGTTGGGAAAGCTTAGGCCAATCCAGCAATATAGATCTTGCAATACAGATAAGAAGTGTGGAAAATACTGGCCACATTTAGCTGCCAGTATCCAAAACCCTTCTCATATGAGGCCTGGTCCCTTTCTGCACTGTGGGAATAAAGGGGGATAAAAGACCCCCCTCTTTCATCCTTGGGTAGATGGGTCATGGCCAGGCAACCCCCACCCAGGACAGGAGCCATGGGGAAGGGGTACACAGATGCAAGACAGTTGGGGGTAATCTGGCAGCAGTGGGGAGTCAGTTTTTCAGCAGAGCCTCCAGGTATAAGTACAGTGAGAGGGGACACAGCCAGTGCTGGGTAACATTGCTGGGCTCTGGACTGTCAGACCCTTTGTTTCTTGTCTCACCAGTTCTTTGCTTTCCTTGTAATGCTGTGAGCTACTCAGAAGCTTCAGTTAGTCATACTTCGAGGAGACCAAGGCCCAGAGAGGCAGAAGCTTGCTCAGGGTCACACAGCAATTCCATGGTAGAGCTGGGCTCTCTATCTGCTTATCCTCCTAGGGAATCCTTCCCAGCTCTGCCATGCGCAAGATCAAGGACACAGGTGGCTCTGTTAGGAGCCATAGCAGATTTGAAGGAGTAGTAACAGATTCTTAATTTCTGTGAACATGAGAAAACCTGAATCAATCCCTAGCAAGGCACCTGTTTTCTTCAGCTGCTATCGACTTTCCTCCTGGGAAAGAGACCTCAGTTGGCAGCAATGTTTGTGATTTACGGCTCATGGGCTCCACCCAGTGGCCATAGTGCTGGTAGCAGAGGCCCTGGAGGCCTTAACCTGGAGCTGGTAGAGTTGAAGGCAGGGACAAGGGGAGTTGGAAAGCAAATGAACCTTGACCTCTGGCTCCCATTCAGGGTCAGGTGAGGTTGGAACCCTGGGAGCAGACGTCACCCAGCCCCAATCCCAGTAGCTTTCTGAAAGTGAATATTTCCTGGGAGGGGATCATGTCCAGGACAGACACCCCCCTGGAGGATTGGTCCTCCAAATCCCTGGCTGAGCTGGTCTGGCTTCTCTCTGAGGTGCCCCAGGTCCCCTCATTTGCAGTTAACTTCCTGCCCAGGGCTCCAAGGGTAGTTCACAAACTGCTGAGTAACGTGAGAAAAGCAAGGGCTACAAGTTCCCCAGGACAGAGTATGCCTAAAGAAGCCACGTACACACACACACACATGCACACACATGCACATACCCTCATACACACATACATATGCACAAATGCATACCTGTGCACATGCCCGTGTGCACACGTCACGTATGTGAGGCCTGTGAGTCTGACAGAGATCTCTGTCTCTCCTCTCTGCCCATCTATAGTATGGGCACACACATGCACATGTGCACACATGCACAGGCATAACCACAAATGGCTTTGTCAGCACAACAATTAAGTAAGCCACCATTGATTATTTTTTTCTCTTTTTCCTCAGCAGCTATGGAAGTGCACAGAATGGAACAGTGCAGAACTTCAGAGTCACACACATTAAAGCTGGAATGTTAATGCTCCTTTCCCTTGCACAATTTATTGATGCCCCTGAGCCTCAGTTTCCTCCTGTGTAAATGGGGCTTAGGATGGTATTTACCTCTTGAGGTGCTGTGAGGATAAGAAGACCCTGTGCTCGGGTTAGGGGCAGAGGCTGACTCACTGGGCAGGGGGGGCTTTCCGCCCTCCCAGAGCCCCCCAGAAGACACAGCAGGACCAGGTAGGGAGCCCAGCCCTGGGTCCTGCTCTGGTGTGTATTAGGGAAGCCTGCAAACTGTCCCTACGTGCTTCTGAGGAGCCAGGCCTAAAGATGAGTGATGCCACCCTCTATCCCCAAGAGGTTCCAGTTCTGCAGGACAGGCAGACACAGAAACAATTACGGGTCAGATATGTGACCTGACAGTGCTATCGGGCAGTGAGGAGGGAGACATGGGTGGGGGCGGGGGGTGGAAGTAAAATGAGCCTGAGAGCAGGGAGGAAGTGTCCCGCAGGTGGGCCGAGAGGAGAGAGAGAGAAATCTCTGTAGGACTCGCAGGCCTCATAGCCGTGATGCGAGTGAGTGTGGGTGAGTGCATAGGTGTGTGGCCATGTAGGTGCGTGCGTGTGTGTGCCAGTGAGTGCGTGTGTGTACGTTTGGAATGAGGGGCTGGGCACCCCAAGGGGAGAGACGCAAAGAGGCAATAATGGCAGCAGAGTCTTTGTGGGAAAAGAAAAGAAACATGAGCTGGTTGGAGGATGAAGCTTAAGGAGACCGGAGAGTCAGGCAGGTGAGCTGCAGCAGGGGGCTGTTTCGGGAAGTGGAGCCTGAGGGGGGTTTTGGCTGGGGTGTTGCCGTGGGCACAGCAGGTGGGTGTAGTGTTGATGGGACCACATAGGGTGTAGTGTTGATGGGACCTGGTGACAGCGGGGGTGAGCGCACAGAGGAAGGAGAGATGGAGGCTGACCTCTGGGTTTCTGGAGGGGATGCCTAGACAGCTGGAGGGGGCATGG
This sequence comes from Loris lydekkerianus, assembly GCA_963574355.1. Classification (NCBI taxonomy): domain Eukaryota; kingdom Metazoa; phylum Chordata; class Mammalia; order Primates; family Lorisidae; genus Loris; species Loris lydekkerianus. The sequence goes on along the minus strand of CAUYPK010057556.1, from coordinate 43,613 downwards.
GGATAAGGAACATGGGATGGAGCCAGTCTGCAGGGTGCTGGGGCAAGGGGAGAGGAGACTCTATCTGGACGTGGAACTGAGGTGCTGTGGACCGCCTGCAGCAGGAGACGCGCAAGTCTAGGGCTGAGAGAGGAGGAGGAGGGGCAGAGCGTAACAAAGGGGCCGTGGTCCAGGTGAAAGAGCCCTAAACTTGTGTATTCACAGAGCAGGGGCGGCCGAGAAGGACGTGGGCTTCAGCCAGCAGGATGAGTTCCAGAGGAGCCGGGGCGCCGATCCAGAGTCCCACCTCAGAAGACCCCTGCACTAGCGGGAGGGGGGGGAGCAAACAGCAGGAGAAACCGCATCCTGGTTTCCACGTTCAGTGATCAAGATTATGGGTACAAGGAGTCAGAAAAATCTTGGAGGGGCTATTCTGATGCTGGCATCTGAAGCCATTACTCTCCAGGGCTGGTTCCTTTCTGCACTGTGGAAATAGAAGAGACAGAAAGTCCTTCACCCCACCCTCGGGCAGATGGCGCGTGGCCACGTGGCCTCCACTCTTGAGCAAGACACTCAAACTCTCTGTCAGAGCCTCCCCTTCCTACACTGTTAGTGGGGATGAAGCGTGAGAGGCTGGGAAAGCTCCCCCCCCCTTCCCCGGCAGATCCCCACCCACGAGAAGTTGGCTACGTCTGATCTCTGTGCCATCTAAGCACTTTCTCGAGGTCTCGATTTACATGTATAGGGCTGGTATCTCACAAGTGTGCTCTGATACGGTCCATAGAAAGAGGGCCAGCAAGGAGTGCTGTCCACAGTATCACCCCCAGAACATTGGCATAGAGGCTCACGGGTTATGGGTATTTTGAGGCAGGCTGCCCTTGGGTGAGGTAGTCAGACCCCAGAGAAGAAAGGAAGTTGCTTTTTATTTTTGGTGAAAATCATATACATTCATTACAAAATCTTACTTTTTTTGAGACAGAGTCTAATCTATCATCCTAGGTAGAATGCCATGGCGTCATCATAGCTCACAGCAACCTCAAACTCTTAGGCTCAGGTGATCCTCTCACCTCAGCCTCCCAAGTAGCTGGGACCACAGGTGCCTGCCACTATGCCCAGCTAGTTTTTCTGTTCTTAGTAGAGATGGTTCTGAGCAAGATGCTCTTGCTCAGGCTGGTCTTGAACTCCTGAGATCAAGCGATCCACCCACCTTGGCCTCCTAGAGTGCCGGGATTACTTCAATATGAGATTTTAAAGAAGATAAAAACAACTTCCGATTCTGGGAAAGAACCATCACCCACTGTGATAGGCAGACTATGGACCTCTCACCCCTGAAAAGATGTCCTCATCCTACTTGTGAGAACCTGTGGGCATGTCACTGCAGGTGTGATTAGATTAAGGGCCTAGAGGTGGACATTATCCTGGGGGCCCAGTGCAATCACATGAGTCCTTAGGAGTGGAGAACCTTGCTCCACTGGGTCAGAGATGATGAATGGCGTTCTGCTCTCTTCGTCAGAAACACGACATTCTTTGTTCTGTGTGGCGTCCTCCAGTACTCCCACTGGTTGACAGTTCTATTTTATGTTCTTTCCAATGTAACTCACAACACTTCAGAAGTCAATTCTGCCATCCTAGGCTAACGAGTTGGAAACAGACCAGCTTCTAAATGGAAGGGGTATCCAAGAATTTGTAGCCACTGATCTGTCCCATTGCCACCCCTGGGGGAAGGGTTGGCAAAAGTGGTTTTCTCTTTTTTCCAAAGTCTCAAAAGATAGACAACTAATATTTATAAATAAAAATAGAAGATAATTTCAAAACACAGATCATGCCAAATCTTATAGACAATAGAAAAAGGAGAAATACTTCAAACTCATTCTACTTCATCTGGATACACCCGATATTAAAATTGGAAAAAATATATTATTATAAAGGGAAATTGCAAATGTATTTCACTTATAAATGAGGATGCAATAGCCTAAACAACATATTAACAAATTGAATTAAAAATTGTTGTTCAAATAATGTACTTTGGTACATTGGTGTGCCTGGGCACATGTGTGTGTGTGTGTGACGTTTTGTTGGTTTTTGAAGGAGAGAAATGCCATTTTTATCTGGAAGTGCAGATTACTTTTGGACATGGCTGAGGGAAGTGCTTTCTGATGTGGTTGGGGGAAATGCTCCTCCGTCTGCTCTCCTTTTGCCCACCCTCCTTTCTTGTTTCCTGGAAATCCTTCCATCAGGGAAATCATACTGTTTATTGAATGGGGTAAAATACAGAAGTCAGTGGAGTCAGGACCTGGGAGTGGCAGCTGCAGGCAGCACTTTAAATGGCTACAGGGATGCTCAAAGAGGTCATGGCTGTGGGCAAATGGCCTCTGAAGGTCCTGCTCCCTCTCAAGCTCCTTATCATTAATGGGAAGACATGACAGAACTGGCAAGAAGGCTTGGAGAGTGGAAGAGGTGAGAGCTGCTATCTGCAGAGGACATTGGGTTTCCAGAGTGCTGTTTACAAGGCACTGGGGCTAGAACTCCTGTCCCCTCTGCCCTGTCTCCTCACCCAATCCCATCTCATTCTGTGTCCCTTGGATGGGAACTCATTTTGAGTTCATCTAAAGGGCCAGCCTCTATCTTACTGCCGGGACACCACTCTGCCCTGACACCACTCTGCCCCATGCTCTGCCCGACTGACCCTTATTTGTCCTCAGAACTTGGCTCATTTGTCACCCTCTAAGGAACCCCCAGGCCACCCTCAGCCCAATCCACATGATGCCCCTCTTGGCATTAGCTCACCCATGCTGACCCCTCCCTGTGCCTTCTCACCATCTCCATGCCCCCATAAAGCTAGAAGACCCCCAGAGGTGGGGATGCTCATTGCTGTGTCCCTGGGATTGTCACAGTACCCCAGACAAAAGCCTCCAGCAAATATTGGCTAAGGGAATAAATGAGTGAAGTATAGTGATTGGCACAGATATTTAGATTTTCACAGTACATTTTAAATGTACTATAAGAACTCATTTTGAGTCAAGCCTCCCCCACAAATGACCTAATTTTAAAATGCAAGCCTAAAGGCAGATACAGCAGAGGCCTTTGAAAGCGGGTAGGCTCGCACATCACTCATAAAGCAAGCCAGCGTTTTGCTTTTAAAGATAGCATTTGTTGTCATTGGATTGCCCAATCCCATCCTGTCTCCTTTTGGGGTACTTCCCCTCCCCCCATGGCATGCCACTTGAGAACTATCAGTGTAAAGGATTCCCTTGTCCCTTAGGCCAAAAGGTGGTCATGGGACCAAGTAGAGTCAACTGGACTCTCTCACAGGTCTCTAAATTGGGACAGGGGGACAGGGAGACAGGAAGATAAAATTTTATTGAATAGTAGAAACTCAATCATTGCAGTGGTCAAACCTCAATAAAGTTTTTGAGTAATTCCAGTTGACTGGTGCTGTCCAGGGTCTCCCCACCTCTACTTCTTCTTGGGAACATGCTTACCTACATTTCCCAGGCTCCCTTGCTCTTAGGATTGGCCAGTGGGGTGTGAATAAAAGTGATATGTCCATTTTTAGACATGGTTCATTACAAACCTCCCATTCATGGGCCTTGCTCTGTCTCATCTTCTATTGAGTGAATGGGGAGGATTCCAAGGACTTAGAGCAGACAAAGGAGCCACTAGATGGAAGAAACCTGGTACATGGAAGGACTATGTAGAGCAAAGAGTCCTCCATCCCAATCCAGCAGTGACCTGATTAGGCTGTGACACACTAAACTGTGTTAAGCCACTAAAATGTTGGGTTCCTTATTACAGAAATTACTCTACCCTGATTAAATCTTATTGTATGCATTTCTGACCTCTAGCCTTCTCATATATTCCTTCCAATATATTTGTTTTATATTTAAGGGTTTTTACCTGTGGTCAATTCTGTTGTTTGCAATCAAAGAACTCTGATGGTATGAGCTGGAGGTGTCCATAGAGACTATTTTCTACAATTATGGTCCAAAGAGGTGAAGCAAATAGCCTACAAATATGTAAATGGCAGATCTGAGCTTAGGACTCATACTTCCTGGCTCCACATGTGACCTCTTCCATTGCCCTGAGACCTGTCTTGCCTGGAACATAAATCTCGATTCCTATGATGGCTGTGGAATGCACAGTCACCTCCAAACATTGATTTTGCCCAGAGGACCCTGAGCCTGCACTGGGGGCTCAGAGCAGGATCGATGGTGGGGTCTGGGTCCTCAGCTATAAATCAGCAGAAAGAGTGAAGCAGACCTGTTTTCTGGCAGTAAATTCACCTCCAGCCAGCAGCCCGTATCTCTCTCTTCATGAATCTACCTCGTAGATCAGATAGTGCTTGAGAGAAAGAGATCATTCCTTACCCTGTTTATTTTCCCTTAGTACTTTTAAAAGAAACTTTTAATTTTGAAATAAAGTTAGATTTACAGAAGAGTTGCAAAGACAGTGTGCAGAGGTCCAGTATATCCTTTACCCAGTTTCCCCTAATGTTAACATCTAACATAGTACAGTTATCACAACTAAGAAATTAACATTAGCTAAGAGATAAACATTAACTGAGCTATAGGGACTTTATTCAGATTTCCCTAGTTTTTTTTACTGATGTTCTGTTCTTTTCAGGGTCCAATCCAGGATAAGAGGGCCATCATATCTCCTTCAAATCTCTTGGTCTTTCTTTGTTTCTCATAACTGGGGTGGTTTTGAAAATTATTCGTCTGGTGGGTATTTTGTGGCTTGTCCTTTGATTTGGGTTTATCTGATGTTTCCTCATTATTACAGTGAGGAATATTGCTGTTGTGGATGTAGGAAGAATAAGCACAAAGAGGAAGTGCCCTTCTCTTTGCATCACCTCAAGCAATATCTGAAATCAGCATGATGGATTAGCTGTGATGAGAACCTTGATCCTCAGTGGACGGACCGTCTGCCAGCTTCCACCACTGCACCTGTATTTGTCATAGGCAGGTCACCAGGTCTAGTCCACACTCCAGGAGAGGGAAATTCTCCTCAACACCTTTGTGACCTGGGTGGTGATCCTTGTGGTCTCATGACTTCCCAGTTGGCCCCACACGAAGGCCCCTGGGTGTGGGGGAGCTAATGCCGGGGCCCTCACTTGGCTGGTCCTGTCAGCCCCACAGTTGCTCAGTTGCTCACTGTCTGCTCAAGGCCAAGGCAGAGCAGGAGAGAGCCTGGCAGAAGCTGGCAAGCTGAAGGGGAGGTAGGGGTGCTGAGGAGGTTTGGGGTGATGAGGCCACCTGTCTTCCCTTCTTGTGCTGTGCCCTGCCTGCCGCAAGAGGAGAGGCCCCAGTTTTCCCCTCTGGCTAGCTCAGAGGTTCAGAGAACACACAGGCCTGGGGGTCTTATCTTCTTTTGGGATGTCTGCATCCTTCATCCTGCAGGGTTCAGTGTGAAACCGGTACACAAAGAAAAATGGCCAGGTAGGAAGTAAAAGTCTGCTTTATTTGTGTCTGGGAAAATGCCAAATGTCCAGAACCTTCACTATGTAACTTTGGTTAAAAGTTCCATTAGAGAGAAAAGCTTTGACTCAAAGCAACTTATATTTCTGGGGTGACTGGAGAGAAGACGAAGAGAGAGAGAGAGAGACAGTGAAAGAGAGAGAGAGGCTGGTTCTGTTGAGCAGAATCCTGGCACATTTATTTACATCAGCCTATTCCCTGCCTACTCAAGGTGGGAAGAGAGGCAGGCCTGCTTTTGGAGTAGTAGTTCTCAACAGTTGTTGGATTTTTGAATCTTTTGGGCATCATCAGAAAGTACCCATTCCCCAGGCTCTGCCCTTAGAAAGGCCCTAATTTAATTCGTCTGAGTGGAGCTGGGAAACCAGCTCCCAGGTGTTGGACTAGGGCTGTGAACCCCTGCCGTAGAACCTGCTCCTCAAAGTGTGCTCCTCTGAGCAGCGCCAGCAGCATCCCCCCAAGATGTGGAAGAGACCCATCCCGGGCCCCGTGGACAGCTAGTCAGAAGCTGCACATTAACATGATCCCAGATTAGCAGGTGGGGTGTGCTTCCTGGGTGGGCTCCCTGCATGTGAACAGGTGTGGGGAGGAAGCACAGAACTTGCACCTTGGAAGCACAGACACCAGCAAACGCTGAGGACACTGCCAGAATGCCTTAGCAACCCCTCCCCTGTGAGCCAACATGGAGACCAGGGCAGGGCGGAGGCTCAGAGAGGCTGCCAGCGTTTCCCTCAACACTCCTGCCTGGCTGGGAGAAGAAGCCTGAGTGGAACTTCTCAGCTTCCCAGGGACAGGGCAGAAGCTTTAGCAGGGGACAGATGCCTTCCTGCCGGTTAGTCCTGCCTCCTTTGTCTCCGGCTGTGTGCATCTGGGCAGACCCTGCAGAAATCCTCTGAGCCTCAGCTCCCCTCTCTGTGAGATGGAGGCAATAATGATTTGCTGTGGGGGTGTCACTGACGAGATCATGTAGGTGGAATGCTGGGCACAGTGTGTTCAGCTCTGGAGGACTCAGTCAATGCCTGCTGGGGACGAATGTCCAGCATTCAAGCCAGGGGGCACCTCTCTAGGCCACAGTGGATCAATTCCTCTTGCCTCTTGGACACACCTCTCTCCTCCTCTCCTCTCCAGGTCTCATCGCAGATTTTTAACCTTACCTTTGAGGGTTCCAACTCTGCCAAGACTTAGCAGAGCCCGCCTCTGAGCAGCAGGCAGAGAGGCTGTCACCAAGGTTCCTCCAAGGTCACTTTCCTCAGGGTCTACATTTGGCAAAGAGCCTCCTGAACAGATGCGAGCACCTGCTTGAGACCCACTATTCCATTCACCCTTCCTGAGAACACTGTGAAGTGCGTACATCATGCCAGGCATGTGCATGAGGAAGCTGCAGATCAGAGGGGGAGCGTGACCTGCCTGAGCTCACACAGCGCTGAAGCCCACTGTGCAGCTGGGGTCGGATCTCGTCCTGGTTCTGTCGGACTGCTACCTGCTCCGTTCACAGTCCTTGCCAATTTCCCTTCTTCCTTTCTTCCTTCCTGGTTCTGTGCTTTCACTCAAACAAAACTGAATTAATTTTTACTAAAAGTGAAAATCAGCAAACTGGTAATATAAATCAATGAAACTACCAGAAAATGACTGTGGCTGGACAACCCTGCCTGTCATTTACAGCAGAGCTTGTGGCTTCACTGAAAAGCTGCACATCCTTTAGGGAGCATCAAGGGTGAGAAGGACTGAAGGCCTCGGGCTCCTTGTCCAATTTGCCCACCATCCCATACCACCCTGACACGCTGGCCTGTCCCCAGAAGCAAAGGTGGGATCAGGAGTGCAGGGCCCTAGAGGGAAGGGTGCCCCTCTCTCCCATCAGTATCCACAGGATCCTGAAGTTTAGAAATGTGAAGACCACAAAGGCCATGTGTAGCTGGGTCATTGGAAAACAAATCTAGAATTTCTTTGTAAAAATGTCACCCAGGAGAAGCTTTTCAGATCACCTAAATTATTTATAAAACCTCAACCATCCACAGTTTCCACCACCCCTGCCCTATGGCGCAGTCCCCACCACCTATGAGGTTGTGCCCATGCGTGGTGAAGCTGCAGTTACACGGAGGCTACAGAGACCGTTCTCAGGCCAGGACACCCAGGAGTGCCCCAGGGCCACTTACCCTCCTTCCTGCCCTGTCCCCCCAGGGAGACAAGTGGATGAAGGAGGCAAAGAAACATCTCATTGTTGTTGGGCCCCAGCTTCAATGTACAATGTACAATGTGGGTGACACATAGCAGACCTCCGTGAGAGTGCATTTGTACCAGGCCAGGGACACCCACCTGCCAGCCGGACCTGCAGCCTGGGGAGCTCTGTGTATTTCCCCAGAAACCTCGCCCAGTGTCCAGTGGGAGAAAGTCCCAGAGGGCTCTTCCCAGGGCTTCAGAAGGATATGGGGCTCTGGCCCTTCACTGCATCAGGAGGCTGGATGAGATTCCCAGACGTGAGCTTCTCCTTTGGCTTCTTCTATCGGCCTCACGGAGGAGCCTCCCTCCACCCCCATCCCAGAGCAGCTGCCAAGGACAGTCCTCAGCCCAGCAGTGCCGGGAGCATGTCAGGCCTCAGCCAGACTATATCCAGGCAGAAGCCCCTGACACCCAGATTCCTTGTGTGGGTCGTGGATGGCAGCAGGTACCCCTGGGAACTTGTTAGATGAATTTGCTGGCCTGGCCCCAGACCCGGGGTCAGAACTCTGAGTGCTGCCTACAGAGGGCTTCCTGCCTGCTCACTGGCAGAGTTTCCCCTGCTCTACACCTGGCCTCAGCACCAGGAGAACCCATGTAAGGGGTATCTCCCCTAGTGGCACTGAAGCTCAAGGTCAAAGCAAGATGACTGTTGGGGTAATGATGCATAAGCCAAGGAGCACTGGCTGAGGTTCTGTCTGCTTCTAGGCCTGCGGTTCGTGGACACTTCTGGGGAGATGTCAGGGGCAGCAGGGCCGTCTGGTCCCAGGGTCTCTTCTTAGCCTCTCTACCCCTGGATAGGCTGGAGTGTGCCCACTGGGTGATGGGCATACTCCAGAGGCCCAAATGACCAGTTTCTCCAAAATCTGAGCACATTTAATGGCCCCTGGGACCACAATGTTGCAGAAGTCCTCCTTTATTGTCTGTGTGTACAACACACACCTATTCATCAGCAGGACAGCTTACTAGTGCAAGAGACTCCAGCCCAGGGTTTATTTGGTGGGGTCACCCACACTGAGGTTCCCAGGACCTCATCTGTGCAGGGTTGACAGAAGGACCTCTACTGTCACAGGTGCCCAGATCCCATCCAGCTGGGCTACACAGGCTGGGCAGCAGGCCCCAGAAGCTACCTGCATTTGAGCACCCTCCTTCCTGCGCTCACCTGCAGAGGGGTTGGGCTTGGACAGACCCAGAAGGACAATTCCTCAGCCTGACCACAGAGCCCCTAGGCCTGTCCCAGGATAATTCCTCAGCCTGACCACAGAGCCCCCCAGGCCTGTCCCAGGATAATTCCTCAGTCTGACCACAGAGCCCCTAGGCAGACCTGTCCCAGGATAATTCCTCAGCCTGACCACAGACCCCCAAGGCCTGTCCCAGGACAATTCCTCAGCCTGACCACAGAGCCCCTAGTCCTGTCCCAGGATAATTCCTCAGCCTGACCACAAAGCCCCCAGGCCTATCCCAGAACAATTTCTCAGCCTGACCATGGAGCCCCTAGGCCTATCCCAGGACAATTCCTCAGCCTGACCTCAGAGACCGTAGGCCTGTCCTAGGAAAGGCTGCACCTACCTGTCCTTGTTGTGGTTGCCATGGAGGGTGCAGCACACCTCTGCAGCCCCCCAGAGTGGGGCGTGGCCTCCTGCTGCTGCTGAGTCCCACCCAGGCTAGTGGTTCCCTGTTTCCGAGGTGGTCTCACCTTCCCTCCTCTCTCAGAATCCTGCTCACCGAGCCCCCTGTGGGAAGAGCTGTGGCCCAGAACATCCATCTCCTACCCAGGCAGTGCATTCATTTCCTAGTGCTGCCATAGCAGATTGCTGCCAGCAGCACAGCTTAAAACAATAGAAATTCATGTCTGGAGGCCAGAAGTCCAAAATCAAGGTGTCAAGGTGGAGCCAGGCTCCTCTGCAGGCTCGGGGAGGTTCTAGTGGTTGCCAGCAATTCTTGGCTGGTGACTGCATCACTGCAATTTCTGCCTCTTGTCCCCTTACCCCCTGCACGTTTGTGTCTCCGTGTCTGAGTCACCTTCTCCTTTCTCTCATAAGGATGCCACTCACTGCTGCGGTCCTCAACCCCCGGGCCGAGAACTGGTACTGCTTGTGTGGCCTGTTAGGAACCAGGCCTCACAGCAGCACTGCCTGGGCTCTACCTGCTGTCTCATCCCCACTGCCACCTGGTCTGTGGAAAAACTGACTTCCATGAAACTGGTACCAAAAACTTTGAAGAACCCCCAACCCAGTATGGAGCCTCAATCCGGTATGACCTCACCTTAACGATTACATCTGCAAAGACTATGTTTCCAAATCCGCCTGCCTTCACAGGGGCTGAGATTAGGACTCGAACAGGTCTTTCAGGGGTGTGTAGTTCAGCCCATAGCTGCCACCATGTCCTATAAAACTCTGGAGTTCAGCTAAGAAGGGTTCAACCCTAGCACCCCCACCACAGCCAGGAGCAGCTCCCTCTCCTGGTGGGCTGACGAGGCCAGGAGCCCCAGCGCTGCTGTGTCTCAACCGTGTCACTCCTTCCTCCTCCTGGCCTCCATCAGAGCCTCCCCAAGCTCAGTAGGTTTGGAAGTAAAGGAGGGATGAGTGAGGGAGGAACTTGCTCTTCTGTCCTGTGTAGCTCTCACACTGCTCTTTGGGCACCTTCAGTTTTTAGAGCATGTTTGTATCCAGAACCCCATCTCATCCTGAGATAAAGAGCAGTGACTTCATTGTACAGATGGGGAAACTGAGGGTCACAGAGGACAAGTGGCTTGCCTAGTGTCACACAGCTAAAAGGCATAGCTGGGACTTAACCCAGACCTTCAATGCCTATCCGTTGGCTAGCTACCTTTGTGGCAGGAATAGAAGGTCCCTGTACACACTGGGGCCAGGCCTTTGACAGGAGCCCCCTGCCTGGAGCGGGACTAAGTCCTACTGACATGGTGGAGGCAGGGAAGTGGAGGCTTCTCCCTCCACCTCCCCCACACACACCCTGCCGGAAGACACATGGAGAAGGTGTCGTGAGAATGACCTCCTTAGAGACATAAATACCGCCCTCTTGATAGCTCAGCACCCTGCTTTCCATATTGTTATGGCAATCTTTTCTCATCTTTTAGCATCTGCTGTTCAGAATGCTTCATACCTTGAATAGAGAATGAAATGGGGGCATAAATCAGAGCAGAGCGCCCGCCTTACCTGCCCCTGGTGTCCTGTGCCGGCCTGGGCTGCCTCGTGCCCTGCTGCCACTGATCCAGTAGCTATTCTAACTGCTGCTTTGTTTTAAGGTCTATTGATATATCGGTGACTTTTTATATGTGGTGGGTCATTAGTGTGACTGATCTTTCCGCCCACGTGCCCATGCAGGGCACCCTGGAAACACATCTAGCAACTGTGCTCTCAGGACAAAAACATGTGCAGAGGGAGGCTGGCTGCAGAAGGCCACTGTCACGGTCCCTACCTCGACTGCTTGCACAAGCCAATTGGAAATGGTTGGCACAGAAAGAAAACAGGAAAATTGATGGAATTCGAATGTCAGTCTTCGACATGAAAACCCTTTCACACATAGTACAGAGGAAATGATGTGGGCAGAGGTAAATAGCAGCCTGTGGTCCAAATTGACTCTGAGTAAACAGTCTGGTGCTGCCTGTTCAAGTTTTAGCAGCCGGAAAAATCCCTCGGTAGACTTTTCAAGATGATTATGGAGGTAAAAAGAAAAAAAAAAAAGCAGAGAGAGGGTTATTCAATTTTGCAAATTCAAATAGATCAAACAGCTCAACAATGAGGTTTACTTATTCTTTATTGCCCTGTTGGGACAGGTCTGCATCTCCCGTGTGTCGCTGACAAGCAACATCCACTGTCAGAGTGGATGTGCCCAGTGCCCAAGGCTATGGGGCTTTGTGTGTGTGTGGGGGACAGACACGTGTCTGTTTGCTGCAGAGAAGAGTCTCTTATTCTGGGTCTAAACAATTCAACAATTAGAGAAGCTGAATCTGTTTTGGATTCTGACATGTCCCCTTTTTCTTTCTTCTCCTTTTCTCCCTTTCTTAAAAAAGTCATACATTATTTAAGATACTAAAAGGTTTAAAAACAAATACAATAAGTGAGTATGAACCTCCTGCCTGGTTTAGGAAAACACTCCTGGACACAGGTGACCTCTTAACCTGAATCAGATCTTTGTAACTTAGGTAACATACATATAGCGCTATTTTATGTGTTTTTAATTTTATATAAACAGTGTAATTTTTAATATTATAAATGACACACAGTATTCCACGACTAGGTTTTTACTTTCAACATTGTTAATGGGATTGATCTGGGTTGATTCGTGCAGTTCTGGTTCAACCATTTTTACTGCTGTAAACATCACATTATACAAAACTGTCACAATTTGTCCAGGCTCTTGCTAATGAGCTTTTGTAAGTGTGGCATCAGAAACCATGACCATGAGGTTGTTTCTCCATTCTCCTCCCAGCATGGCAGTAAAGGCCAGATCATCCTGGCCAGCATCTCAGAAGAAAAGGTGCTGCCTGCTGCCTGTTGTGAGGGAGTTCACACTTCCTGCAGGGAGGGAGGCATGGAGAAAGGGGCAGAAGGCCCCCGGCCCTGGCTCTCGGCCATGGATGGACCAGTGCGCTGAGCCCTCCACTCTGCAGGCAGCTGGCCAGGTTCTGGCAGGTAGGGAAGGCTGGCCTGTGTCCAGAACCCAGGTCCCCATGGGGATGAGATGACAGATGAGAGGAGGGAGCTGTGGTCCCTGGGAGAGTGCAGCGCTTAGAAGGTGCTGCTAGAGTCAACCAAGAGAAAAAGATGCCCTACAGGGAGCAGCAAAGTGCTGCTAGGCATTTTTTAAATGTCAGTCTTTACCCAAGAGAATGGGCAAATTGTGGAAATCTCATTTAATGGACAATTATACAGCAGTAAAAATGATCAAACCAGAACTACCATGTATCAACTCAGATAAATCTCATAGTTGACGTTGAATAAAAAAGCCTCGTGGTGGAAAAATCATGAGGGAATCATTTGACTTTATTCAGACCTCAGCTACTCCCTTGGGCAAGTTTCCTGCCTTTCTGGGCTTCCAAGGGCCTCTCTTAAGAATGGGGATAAGCATAGTTCCTACCCAGTGTGGCCCTCAGGACTCTGAGCTGGTCCTCGGAGAGCCCATCACAGTGCCTGGAGTGTGGTGCCTTCCCAAATTCCTGGGGCTGCATTATGTTTCCTTTACCATTGTTTGTTGTATTAGTTGGGGCTCTTTAGAACCTCAGAATATTTATAGTGTTGACCTTTGGAAAACTCAGGGGTTTGGGGCTCTGACTCCTTTTCTTGTATAGTTGAAAATCCATGTCCCAAAACTTAAGTGCTAACAACCTACCACTGACTGGAAGGCTCACTGACAGTATACAGTCAATTGACACACAGAATAGTGTCTAAGTGTGTCTTATACATTCATAACATACATAACGCTTTCTTAATTTTTTTGACCCTTCTAGGCTACTCAGTTCAAGTGTCTCCAAACTCTTGCAAATTTCCAAAAAACTTTCAATATATTTATTAAAATAAGTCCCTACATAAGTGAACCCTCACAGTTCAAACTTGCAATCCTCAGAGAGGATTATCTCATGTGACTATGGAGGCTGAGAGCCTGGGGAGCCCATGGGTGTAGCTCTTAGCTCACTGGTGTGACTCTCAGCTCACTCATGGAAGCCTGGGGGTCTACAGACCTTTGAATCCAAAGTTCTCATGTCCAGAAGCAGTAGGAGGCAGCTGGCCCAGCTCTAGAAGACAGACCTCCCTTGTTCTGCCTTTTTCTTCTGTTGAAGCCGTTGGTGAACTGAACAACTCCTGCCCATACTGAGTTAGGGTGGGTCTCCCTGCTCAGTCTCCTGACTCTTACCCTATTCCCTTCTGGAACCTCGCTCACAGACATACCCAGAAACAGCGTTGTACCAGCTAGACGAGTGTCCCAGGGAAGCCACAACCTGAAATTAACCATCACATCTGATTTCTAGATTAGCCTTCATGTAAGTTTTACTTTCAACAAAGATGTTCAATTGCTTTAAAAAATGTTTGAAAGCTCTGATCTCATGTGTCCACTCATGAACGGGGGAAGGCAGGGAGCCCGGAGGGCACCGAGATCAAGCCAGGGCCCCAGCCCTTTGGTGGGTCCTGTCTGGCTGCCAGTGGCCCTAGAGCTCCTTGCAGTCCATTTTCTTGGCGCCTGGGCTCCCTGTGGGCTGGATGACGGCGGCCCCTCCAGAGCTGGCATTCTAAGGAGTGAGCCCATCTTTGGGGATCACAGAACTGGGCAGGGCAGGGCAGATGGCAAGAGTGGGGGAGGCAGAAACCCAGGCACAGGGCCCAGCTCTGTCACAGGCAAGCCCAGAGCCCAGCAAACAAAGCTCAGCCCACACCCCTGAAAGGTGGGAGTTGATGGCACAGGGCAATACTGTGAGTTGAGTTAGGGAACCTGCTGGAGACAGGAAGTCGCAGCATCAAACGCACTGCAGAGCTGCTCTTTCTTGCCACTTGGGGTTCCAGGGGTGAGGTCCAGATGTCCAGGACACAGAGGAGTGAGGACCTGGACCTCCTGAAAAGGACTGGACCTGGGTCTCCAGGAGGACAAGGTCAAGGTCTCCTGTCTGAGGCAGCACCAGCCCAAGAAAGTAAAAGTCCCCTACCCCAAGTCCTATAGCTCATGGGGAAGAGTCTCTCATAAGACACCTGAGACAGACTCTTGTAACTAAAAGACCTTCAAACATCCCCAAGCATGCAGCGGTCAAGATCCAGCCCAGAGAAGTCTGTGGTCACCAGGGCCTTGGGCAATGTGGGATCTGGCACATTCCCTCTGCTACTGGGGTGGCTGCCCCCTGCTCCATCACCTGCTGCGGGCAACACCATGGTCTCCAGAGCTGAGTCAGCGGGGCTGGTCAGCAGGGAAGTTTAGACCAGGTTGTATTGGCTCCTTTCCCCAATTGTTTATTCAACAAATAGTGACTTGCTATGTTTCCCACTGCTCTAGGTCATGAAGACAGAAAAGTGAACAAAACAGTCAAATCCCTGTTTTCCTGAAGCTTCCAAATAACAAGAAAAAGAAATAAAAGCTGTTCTCTCAGGTGAGGAGAAAATTGAGGTAGGGGAGTAGTAGGAAGTGTGATAGGGGGGTCCCGTGAGATGGAGGGGCCGGACGTCCTATGGAAGGTGACAGCTGAGTAAAGTGGGAGGGAGCCACCCAGACACAGTCCTGGCAGGGTCACAGCAAGTGCAAAGGGCCTGAGGCAGGCAGGACCTCCCTGGCCTGCTGAGGAACATGGGAGTCCAGTGTGGATCTGTGAGAGGAGAGTCTGGTGACAGCAATCTGGGGGACATGTAGGGTCCCATGGGATACATCAGCTCTTCTTCTTCCTCCTCTTCCTCTTCCTCTTTTTTCTTCCAGTGTCCAATCACCCTGGGTAGATCACAGCACACAGCAACCTCAAGCTCTTGGGCTCAAGCAATCCTCCAATCATCCTGCCTCAGCTTCTCCAGTAGCTAGGACTATAGGAGCCCTCCACAACACCTAGCTAGTTAAAAAAAAATTTTTTTTTTGAGATAGAGTATCACTCTGTCCCCTTGGGTAGAGTGCTATAGCATCATACCTCACAGCAACATCAAACTCTTTGGCTTAAGTGATCCTCCTTCCTCAGTCTCCCAAGTAGCTGGGACTACAGGTGCCTGTCATAACTCCTGAGTAGTTTTTCTGTTTTTATTAGAGGTGGGGCCTCACTTTTGCTCAGGGCATCTCACTATTGCTCAGGCTGATCTCAAACTCCTGAGCTCAAGCAACCCATCTGCCCTGGCCTCCCAGAGTGCTAAGATTATAGATGTGAGCCAGTGAGCCCAGCCTGAGCAATTCTATACAAGCTATTAAGAGAGTCTGAGCAGATAATTGTACACATGTGTCCCAAAGTAGGAGCACACATGAGAGTTTTTGGTAATTGATTTAATCAACTCTAATCAGTGCAGTGCAGTGTTCTATGGGATTGTGTTAGTCAGAGGTGTCCCGAGAAGCAAAGCAACAGGAGATACATGTATATAAGGAGATTTGTCTTGAGGAATTGGCTCATGCAATGATAATTGAAAATCCTAAGATCTTCAGAGTGAGTGGGCAAGCTGGAGATTCAGGAAAGCCGATGGTGCAGTTCTAGTCTAAAGACAGGAAAAAGCCAATCTCCCAACTCAACAATAGTCAGAAGGAGGAATTCTCTCCTACTCAGGGAATAGAACTTTTTGTTTTACTCAGATCTTCAACTTACAGCTTACAGGGAGGGCAATCTTTATACAGTCTACCTATTTAAATGTTAATCTCATACAAAACACCCTCACAGAAACACCCAGAATAAAGTTTGATGAAACATCTGGGCACCCTGTAGCCCAGGCAAGCAGACACATAAAACTAACTACCACAGAGTATAAGGGTATAAAATCTTAACTTCACTATTTTCTTGTTGTATGACCTCGAAGGACATTACTTAATCTCTGCGATTAAGTAATAATTAACTCTCAGCTTCAGTTTCTTCATCTGTAAAATGGGGAGAGAGCCAGCTTCCTAGGTGTCCAATCTGTGCAGTTGTATTTAAAAGGACCCCATGCTTGGTTTAATGCTCTGCTATTAAAATTCTTAATAAATTAAAACATGATTTGTCAATAATTCTTACAATTTTTAAAAAGGGGCCCCAAATTTTTATTTTCACTGCACTCTACAAACAATGTAGCTAGTTCTGAATGGAGATAATGACCTTGATGTCTTTGTCTTTGTAGGTTCTGGTGATGATCAGATGAGAAGACACAGGTGAGGCACTTAGCACAGGCTTCAACAATGCCAGTTGTTATTATTACTAACAATATTTGCAGGCCCCCATTCAGGGCCAGACCCTTAGGGCAGGCCAGGACCTGCCTTGGAGGAGGAGTTCATGTCCACATAGAATACAGCAAGACGCCAAAGTGGAGGTATAAAGGCAGCCCTGGGAGGATGCCTCCTAGTCCTCCTAGTTCTCAATGGATATTGGGGACTTTAGAGGGTTCTAGGGAGGAAGAAACTGTGATTATAAGGAGCCCAGAAGAAAGTCCCAGAAACTGGAGGAAGAGCTGTGAAGGGAAGGGGGTCTAGAGCTGGCTGCTGAGGAGGGGCTGTGTGCCCCCTAGGCTCTCCAAGGCCACTGCTATTGGACCATACTGCACTGGCTTGGGACCTGGGAGAGTGAGGTCCTACTAACATGCTGCATCCCCAGAGCAGCCCCCACTGCCTCTCTGAGTACCAGACTCTCAGCAGGCAGCCAGGAGAAATGACACAGAAGAGGATAAATGGTCACACAGTGTGACAGCCAGCAGAGAGGAAAGGCCATGGTACAGTCAGGACGGGGAGGAAGGGGCTTCTAGAGCACCTGAAGATGTGAGACCCCTGTGTACCTTAGAGCTCTCACTCAAAATGCCAGGAAACCACAAGGTGCCCTTCCACCCTGCACCCTAGTTCCCTGGGCACTGGAGCTCACCTAACCCACTCCTCACCAAGATCTCAGAAAGATCCTTTCAAAAGGCAAATCAGATCATATCACTTCCCTTCCTTGAGGCACTTGCTCTTGGGGACTAACATGCTCTTTGTATGCCCCTCCTCTGCTGTGATCTCTTCCCTGCCCCCCTCAATTATAGCCCCAGGGAAATCTCAGGTCCCTTGTCCTTGCTGTTTCCTCTGGCTGGGGCAGTTTCCCCCACCCCAGAACACTCCATGGCTTGCTACAGCACTTCATTCAGTTCAGATGCCTCTCCCCAGACAGGCCACCCCTTACTCCAACTCCTCCCTGGTACCATATCTAGTTTCCATCACTCCCTTTTCACCTGGTTAGTCATCAGTGCACATAGCACAATATGACACAGTATAGTTCTCTTGTTTCTTTTCTGTCTCCTCACCAAAATACAAGCCCATAAACGTGGGTACTTTTATCTCATTCACATTGTGTGGTATTCTTAACACTGAACACTATGTCTACACAGGATATCCGTTAAAGTGATGAGTTCCCATTTTCCAGATTCAGAAACCAAGGCTCAATAAGATCACATGCTTTTCTGGAGCCAAGCTGGTAGGGGTGGGGTACACTGGCAGATGTGTAAGGCCTGGCTCTCTGGGGCTAGGGGAGACCTGATTATGTGTGCTGATTTCCAGAGTCTAAATGCTGCCACCACGGTACCAACATGATGTCACTGAACATGAAGTTGGGAAGAACAGCCTCCCATGGGCTTTGGATGAGGCTATCGCCAGCCAACCTGAAACTCACCACCCACCCCCTTGTGTTCTTTCATTTCCCACGCTCTGAGTTTAATACATCTGACGAAATAATTTTTTCTCTTCCCCCTCCAAATACCATCTGATAGTGAATAAAACACTCTGAGCGGAGTCCTCAGATGCCTCTAGGCCTCAGTTTCCCCATCCATATGATGACATGATATCTAAGCACTGGGTCACCCTGGATTGTTCTGGCCTGAGGTCTCGGTGGCCTGGTCAGTGTGCAGTGCCCCTATAGACCACCAGAGGACAGCCTTTCCCCACCAAAGATGCCAACCTCTGGGTCTCGTCCGCGTGTCCCTCTTGGCTGAACCCTACCTGGTTTATGAATCAGCTATTGTGCCCAGCCTAGAGTGGGCGTCCACAGAAAGGGCCCATTGTCTGTCCTAAGGCCTTTTGTTCTACAGGCGGCCCAGGGCAATGGGATTGGGTTGGGGGCCCGGACTCTTCTCTAGGGGCTGCTTGGGGTGGGGGACTCAGAAGGCCCCCAGCAGACCTGGCTACCCACACCTGTCCCCCCATCTGCCAAGGATGCTTGGACAGGTGCACCTCACCTGTGCCTTTGGCTCTTTCTGAGGTTTTCATCCCCCTCCCACGCTCACAGGCCAGCTCACTTCCCCCTCACCCCCGGCCTGCCATGACATCCCTGGAGTTTCCTCGCTCTAGCCTTCGGGGTCATCTTGTTACTTTATTTAACCCCATTTGTTCCAACTGCACTTCAGAGTAACTGTTGTGAGCTGGGGTTCTCTTGGCAATTTTGGCTCTAGGTGTGATCACAGCTGCATTTCCTTCTCAGGAAATGGGGCTGACCCCTGCCTGGGCTGCAGCAGAGGTGATTGCCCAGCCCTGGTAGGGAACACTAGGCTAAGTGAGCTTTTTCCTTGAGGAAGACAGTGTTTACGCCCGCCTCCGGAGCCTGGCCAAGGCAGAAAGCAGGCAGGGATGAGTGTGCACAGCCTGACTCAGTCCCACCCATAGCCTGGGAAGCCACAGGGTCACTTGGGGCTCCACAGCCTCCCCTCATAAGAAATGGGACTCTTCACAGCTCCCTCTGGGGGACGTGATGCTCCGTGAGGCCCCCAGCACCTGGAAATGCAGGCGTGTGAGGGACAGGTGGGTGTCTTGTCTCATATCCCTCCTTACTGCTCCAAATCTCTGTGGACCTTATACTTCCCCCTGAAAAGCCTTGGACCCATCTCCTCCCGCCTCAGCCTCATGGTGAGCGGGATTGAGGAAGGGGGAGGGGGTGTTGTCATGGCTGGCAGTGCTGGGCTGGGGTTGCCCTCCCCTCAGGCCACATCTGAGCCTCAGCTTCCTCTGCTGTGAAAAGGGGACAGAAAGACAATGTCACCTTTGGGGGGTGCTGGGCAAGTTGAGATTAGAGGCTTGTTTAAGCTCCAACATGCATATACTATATTACTAGCAGAACAATTGCAACCCATGAGTGGCCATATAAATGTCACTGGCTGTGTCTTATCCTGTCCTTACTGCATCAGAAGTGACAATTAGTGCAGGGCAAAGAAAGCTTTCACCCTCCAGGACTACTGATCACGTAAAAACTGAGGCAAATTATTCACTGTGGGGAAAGAATTGACTGCTAAAATACTCGTCCCTTCTGCTGAAAATTAAAAGCAGCCTCTTCTGAGAACATTGGAGGGTCTGAAGGTGACTGTTCAGGGCAATAGCATGTGGGACTCTCCTTCAGTCCTTAAACCTGAACCTGAGCTGCTCTTCCACATCCTGTGACCCCTGTACTGGCTACGGGCAGGTGGGTCCCTGCAGCCCCGGAGAGAAGCTGACCTGCTGGCTTGCAGCTTCTATGATTCAGCCTCCTTGTACTGTCTCTGAAGCTGAGACTGCATTGTTTTTGTTTGCTTGCTTTTCTGATTGGCTCATCCCTTTCATGGCTTAGGTGAAGGGCAGATGGCATTTAGGGAAACAGAGGCAAGTGGTCACAGCCTGCCATATTTGGTTGAAAGATGGGGTCCCCCACCCCGCTGCTATGAGTGGAATGGTTCCGGCTATGGTCCTGACGGGGGCTCTCTGCACACCTGGAGGAGCAGTGGGGTAGACCAGGAGAGGAAGAGGGGCCGTGCTCCTGCAGTCTGTGCATGAGCTGCAGTGAGCTGTGAGTAAGCCCAGACTAGGTCTCCTCCTGGTCCCCAGAGCCTCAGACCATCACCCTGAGGACCCTGTCCCACCTGCCTCCACGACTCCCCCGGCTCCAACCTGGCACCCCAAGAAACCTAGCCTGCTGTGTTATTCCAGCATCAGTGCAAGGTTGTTCCTTTCTGGCCAGTGACAGACACAAGGATACACCCTCCCTTTCTTGCAGTGCACCTACCTGCCACACCCTGTGGCTTTGGTGTCAATGGGAACATACCAATCTTGTCCCCCTGGCTGCTGAGGGCTGCCCCTCACCCCTCCTTCTGGCTGGAGGTCAGAGACGCTGCACTGAGAAGCCATCCTCTCGCCAGCATCCCCATTCCTGCTCCCCAAGCCCCCTTATCTGACATTATGGGAGAGGTCACTGGCCCAGCTCTTCTGTCTTATGGTTCTTGGTGAAAACTTCAGTCAAACATTAAAAGGACACTGTCTACCCTCCCTCTCTGGATGGCCACTACAGATTCAGGCCCCAATGGGGGCATCCAGTATACCAGTGAGGACTGGCTGTGTCTTATCCTTTCAACCTCTTTGTTGAAAGTGAGCAGAACCTGAGCTGGGCAGGACAATGTAACCGGGAACGGGTACTTCCCAGATGAGCCAGTCAGTAGGATGTTATCCAGGCAGATGCAAACACCTAAGTCAACTGGACACCTCTGCCGGGCCTAAGGAGTGGCCCTCCAGAGACTCGCTGGTGCCCAGGCCCTGGGAAGCCTGGACAGGGGGATGGATGCTTAGACACCCAATATGTCACCCTGTTGCAGAATGTCAAGTGTGGGGGACCTGCCCAGGCACAGGCCCTCGAAGCTCTGCCTGCTATCCCTGGATAACGATGCTCAAAATGAGTCTGGGAAACTTAACTTTGAGGGCTCTGAGTGAATGGGGAATACAAGGCCTGCCATAACTCCCACCCTCACCACAACAGGGGATTGGTGCAGAGCAGAAAGCTGGACAAGCTCTGGGACCTGTTTACAAGGTGGAGTTCAGGGAGTCCTTGGTATGGTTCTAGTGCACTGGGATTGCTGGCTCTCAAAGGAAGTGCCAAAGGTTAGGACATGCCCAGTGGTTCTCGCTTTTCTGGGGAAGCCCCTGGGACTGCCAATCCTTCCAGCCACAAAGACCCCCTCATCCTCCTCCCTCAGAGAGCCTCTTTCAGGGTAAAGCTGGTTAGCTGTGTCTTTGGGAACCTGGAAACAGCCAAGGCCTGGGTCACTTCTCCCCATGGCTTTTGCACCCCCAAAGGCCCGCAGCATGCATTCACACTCTGAGGGCTGCTCCTCAGCCGCCCTTCCTGCCTCCCAGCCCCCTCTGCACCCCAGGGGGCTGACAGTGCAAACCAAGGGCTTTTCGGCATAGGTCTCTTGGGTCCTGACCCCAGCTCTTGGTGGGCACTGCTCTACTGGGTGTCCTAAGACAGTACAGGCCTCTGAGGCAGCCAGGCAACGGGCTGGAGATGGTAGCATCACTGCTGGTTCTTGGGCTGAATGTGGAAGAGAAGCAAGGCTGCACCAGGGCTGTCTGGACTGGTGAGCAGGTGTGGCGTGATGGGCACCCTCCTCCCCGGCAGAAGTCTTATGTAATAAGAGGGGAAGGAACTTCTAGGTGAGTGTCAGGCACAGCCAGTGGGCTGGGCTGTGGTCTTAACCTGAGTTCTACACTTGCCCTCTGAGCATCCCAGGGCAAACCAGGTCACCTCTCCAAGTCCAGTTTCTTCACCCGCAAAGTGGACGTGGCAAACGCTGTCTACCCCGCAGAACTGCTGAAAGGATCCATCCTGGGAAGGCAGCAGAATCAGCTTGGCCCAAAGTCGGCATTCAGTAAATGTCAGGTGCTATTTTTATTATTGTTAGTCCCTTTGGAATCTTGTTCCAAACAACCAAGAAGGTCAAAGAGTCAGTGCTGAACTCGGGGGCCCCTTGCCAGCTCTGAAAGCACCCTGTGTGCCATGTTTATTTTATTCAAAGTCCTTGACTTGACTTTGAGCCAGGATTTAGTCCAGTGGGACTGCGGTCACACCTGAAGTCCCACACACTTTGCATCCTGAAGCCACCGCTCCTAGCTTGAGGATTGTGGGCAAATATGCTTTCTGTGTTTCATTCCTGTGGTGCCCCCAGGGCCTGGGACAGTGTCTGACACATGTGTGCTGGTTGGATTTAAGTTACTTACCACTGCAGGGTCTCCATTTCTGCCTCAGCAAAACAGAAATTAAGATAGAACCAGCCTCAAAGCGCTGCCGTGAAGATGAAATGAGATGGACTCGGGAAGCCCGCAAGGCACACAGCCTGTGAAAAGGCACCCACAGGCCATCAGTTCTTATGCAAGGATGGTTCACATGAGCACACAGCAGCTCTCAAATAACCAGAAGATTTAATTAAGTAGGCAGCTCACCACTGACCTGTGGGCTTGTTGCATTTCCAAAAAGCATAGACATTTTACTCCTCAACCTCTGGAAATCCATCTGTTACAATCTAGCAGGTCTGGGCAAAAGCCTGTAAATGTGCAGTGGTGAGTACAGAGGCAGGGGGGAGGGTAAGGGTTGGCTTGAGGTTGGCCTGGGGCCGAGGTGCAGCCCCAGGCCCCACCGTAGAGGCCCAAGTGCTCACTCTCCAGTGTGGCTATGACTTTAGTTCCCAAAACAGGTAATTTAGAAAAAGCCAGCAAGGCCTGTTCTCCCCGCCAGTGTTGAAATTACCTTCAGAAGCTTCCCATGGGCTGCTAAGCCAAGCGATGGAGAGAAAATTGAGGGTTTATATATTTTTTAAATAAAAGGATTCTAATTCCAATAAAAAATAATGCCCTTCCATGGCCAATTGCCATCTCTTCAGTTTCTTCCCTTTTTAATAAAAATTTTTATTGTGCACATTAGGTTAACCAGACCTGAGCACAGCCACTCTCTGAAACACCGAGTCACTCGAGGGGAACAACGGGCAGCTCATGCCTGGATTTTGAATCAGAACGGCTCCCTAGGAGAGAAGTTAGTTCACATGAGCTCTCCAGAGAGCAATTGGGCAGCTCCTCTGATCAGAGGCTGGAGAGCTGGGGACTGAGAATTTTGTTCATACTTTTATAGTGGAGGATACTGGTGTTAATGGCACAGAGGACATTTCATGCACTGCCTCCAGGTCTCGGATTAAATTCCCAAGACC
The DNA here is from genome assembly GCA_963574355.1 of Loris lydekkerianus. NCBI lineage: Eukaryota > Metazoa > Chordata > Mammalia > Primates > Lorisidae > Loris > Loris lydekkerianus. Next base: position 20,341 of record CAUYPK010057556.1, on the reverse strand, counting down.
CAAAGCCTGGAGGATCTTGGGAAGGGCTTGGGGAAGTTTGCAGGGCCTATCAGCCAGCTATTGCTATGTAACAACCAATCCCAAAACTCAGTGACTTAAAATGGCTATTATTTTTATTTCTAGCTCATGAGTCAAGGCTGGGGCTTGGTCATGAATCTGAGGGTCTCTAGCTATTGGTTAATACGGGCTGGTCCCGCGCAAGGCTGCTGCTCTCCCCACTCACTCGGCAGCAGACATAAGGTCCCCTCACTTCTCTTGCACCTGCCAAGCCCATTCCCACTGCAGGGTCTTGCCCGTGCTATTCCTTCTGCCTGGCATGCTCAGTACAGGGCATCTGTGCCACCCAGTCTCTGCTCAACATCAAAAACATCATCTCAAAAAAAGTGGTCTCTGCCCTGCCCCTGCCTACCCTGCAGATCTGGGAACACCCAGACAGAGACGATGTCTGTGTCACCAAGTCTCTGTTCAAGCATCACTTCTGGGGAAAGTCTTGTCTAGACCCACTCCTACCATTTCTTTGATCCCCACCTGGCTCCATTCTAGTCTCACCCAGAGCTAATGTGTCTCTGGTTGACTGTTTTGAATGATGGCAGGGGATTCATCTTGTTCCCTAGTGCTAGGATGACACCTGGTACACAGGAGCCTGCGACTAGACATTCAAGTCTGTAATGAGGCTTGTAAACTCTTTGAAGGTCCAAAGGCATCACCTCATCTAATTATCTGATACAAAGAGAATCACAGCCCCATCCAACAGATGAGGACAGTGATGCTCAACCAGGTAATGCAACGTGCTTGGAGCCACACAGCCAGTGGAACCAAGACTGGGATGTGGTCTCCCTGGTGGGGGCTGGTTCTCTTCTCAAAGACTCCCTGGTACACCAGCCCTCCAGAGGCAAGGCCAGGTTCATTGCCAAGAAGACTCTGGGTGGCCTTTGTTACAGGACCCCAGAAATTACAAGAGCAGTTGGGTATAGACCATACGCAAGACACTCCCAATGAGCCCATTATACAGGGATTGTCACGGTCATGGGAGCCATGTCATTTACATGCTAATGACAGGGACAGAGCAGGAGACCCAGACTGGAGCGGGTTGGTACCCACCATAAATCACACGTTCCGTCTTACCGGCATTTCCATTTCCACATTTCCATTTCCACAAATGAAACTAAAACACGACTTTTCTCTTTCTTGGAGCAGATGTTAATTTGCAATGCAGAAGCCTCCGTCTGTCGATGATTTTCCATTATTCCTATAATTGCCCCTACACACAGTGCTCGATAAAGTTATAAACCTGTCCTCTGGGGACACCAAGTCAATAGCAGAATTATTGATTAGGTGGTATAAACGGTCTCCCAGCACAAAAACAGTCTCCCGGCACTCTCAAGTCAGGGTGGCCTGTTTTGGCTCCCAGTAGGACCATTCACTGTGGAATTGGAAGAACTAGACCAGCGCCATCTTAGGAGTTAAGTTTCGCTCCCCCACACCAACTCCCCGCCATTCAGTTTCACCTTCCAGGCATGCCCGGGCAAGCCCAGGCAAGACCAGGCATCACGAGACAACTGCCCACCAATCAGGGACTCTTCCCCCCACCTAACCAATCCAGAAGCGCCCCCTTTGTTTTAAGCTGTGCACGCCCACCCTCTGCGCGGGACCATAAAAACTCCCTGCTCCAGAACTAGGGGCTCCTGGCACAGATCCGTTGTAGCGGAGACCTCAGGAGTCCAAGTTCGAACTTGCAATAAAACGGCTTTTTGCTTTTGCATCAGACTCGGCTCCCTGGTGGTCTTTGTGGGGGATTTCAGGATCTGGGCACAACAGAATCAGGGAAGTGGGGCCCTGCTCAGGCCTCCTCTGGCCCCGTCTCCCTGGACCTGCAGGCTGGGCAGGGGTGGGCCAGAAACCGTTTTTACTGATGAGCCTGGGAGGCAATTGACACCAGGGGCTCTTCCCGGCCTCTAGAGGCTTTCTAAAATGTGCTTTGGTGGCTTCAAGTGGGTCATGCTAGTTTAAGTGTGGCAAACACAACTCTCCTAGCTGCATGACTTTGGGCAAGTCACTTCACCTCTGTAAGCCTCTGGTTCTTTGTATGTAAAATAGACCACATCTTTTCCTACTTCATAAGGGAGTTAGGAGGATGAAAGGAATAAAATCAAGGAAGTGCTCAGTGCTCAGCTAGACTCTCGGCGCCCCCGAGTTCCAGCTGCCGCTCCCGCTCTTTGAAACTTCAGATGAATTTTCCAGGTTGCATCTCTGTCTTGTCCCCTGTCAGGGGAGGTCGGGACTGACATTTTAACCAACATTTACTGGCACAGGTGCCATGCTAGGCTCCTGGTGAACAGAGCTGAGCAAGATAAGGTCCCTGCCCTCCAGAAAATCCCCGCACACTGGCCAGACAGGAGGCAAGTCACTGCGGTCAATCAATGCCTGGCCAAAAGAAACAGTGATCCAGGGAGCCTCAGGAGGCCATGGAGAGGGGGAACCTCAGGCTTCTAAGAGGAAATAACTGAAGGGTGTCGATACATTTTTAGTGTTTTTATTATTGCCTCCATTTTACAGATGATGGAATCAAGTCTCAGGGAGGACGGAGTTGGGCTTTGAGCAAGGGTGACCAACAATCTTGGTTTGCCTGGGACTTTCAGGGTTAAAACCACCCCAGTGTTCCTCACTCAGTAGGTCTGGGTGAAGCCCGGAATCCCAGGTGACACTGATGGGGCGGGGCACTTTGGGAATCACTGATCTAGTCCATGCCATGATATCTCTTTCTCCTCTTTGGAGTCTCATTTTCCTCAGCTATAAAAATGGGCCAGTCCTGGTTTGCAAGGGCACAAGCCCAGTTCTGTGAGACGACAAAGGCAAAGGGCATCTTGTGCCTGGCACAGTACAGTCTCACCATTGTGAGAGTCCCTTCCTTCCAGATCCTGAAGGGTCTCTGCTCATAATCAAGTGGTAAAGTAGGTCAAAGATCTTCTTTGTCCAATGTTCAATTTTAGTGGCTGGACAGTTACTAAAAGCCCCCAAATTCTGAAATCGTTACCATGCAAAGAAGACTGTGAGATTCTGGAAAAATGGCAGAAGAATCATCAGGCTAGTTGACACTAGAAGTGTCAGGTCCTTGAAGGTGCTTTGAGGTTCCTTTTTCCCGAGTCTTCCTTGGGAGATGCTGGCAGAAATGGCTCTCCACAAACAGGATCTTTGTGCTGTGGCCAATGCTGGGTTAAATCAGGTTGCTGACTAGCGCTCCCATCTCCTTCTTCCAGGTTCTTCTTTCTCCTGCTCACTCCGACCCCCTCCCTCTCCTGCTCTCTCCCAGGGCAAGTTTAATAAGCCAATATCAAAACCATCTAGGCCTGGAGCTTTCAAAGATTTAAGACTTTAAAATGTGAAGCACCTCATTATATCTGACTATTTTCAATAAAAAAAGACCTGATAAGCCATTGATATGACACCAGTTATCAGAGGGATTTGTTTGACGTCGATTTGAAATGTGCACTGCTAGCTTTTTGGGGTAATGGAATCAAACACTTAGGAGCCGCACAGTGCGAGTAGATCACTTTTCAAGTAAGAACATTAAAATGGAGAGGGACCTTGTTTGGGGGTTTATAAAAATAAAGCACTATTGTACAGTGCGGCATATAGCAGCGGCTGCATGGACAATTGACTTCCTTCCTATTAATCAACTACAATGTTTACCTTCTTATTCCAACCATTTCCAAACCATTAAAACTAAGAGGATTAGCATCACGTTTCTTCCAAGGTGTACTTTTATTTCAGCAAATGCTACTTTTGCTCTTGGAAGAGATTAAAAGCCTGAAAGAAATGGTTTCATTATCTGGCATACTGTGTCACACAGGTAAAAGAAAAAAAAGAATTATCTAGTTAAAAGAATACAGCATCCCTGTCCAGTGAAACAGTGAAAGCCAATTATGAAAAGAGTTAAATTTCAGGAAAAACAACATAAATTGTGAAATTGCAAATCAGTGTCAAGACTGGGTAGTTTTTGCTCTGTAGAGAGTGCTTATGAAGGTAGCATTGGGAAACCAGAGCTGTTCATGACCACAATGACATAAATCAAAGTCCATGTGCGCAGGGGTACATGACTTCAACACCAGCATCCCCTTTTGAAATACTAGCAATCCATGACATATGCCATCACCAAGTCTTTTAAAGATGGTCCTATGATATCCCTCAAGAAAACTTGAAATGTTTAAAAGATAAAAACGAAAGCAGGGCAGTCTGGGGCTTATAAAATACTTAAAAGTAAAATGTATGGCATAATAGTATAAAGTCAAGGAGAAAGAAATGAAAACATAATGTTGCAAAGTCCTTATAATATAAATGAAGTGTACATAATTGCTTAAAAGTAGAATGTGATAAATTAAATATGTATACTATAAGTTGTAAATTACCCACTAAATAACACAACACTAAGTTATAACTAATAAGCCAACAAAAAAGATATGACACAGTTCATTTAAAACAAGACATAAAGAGAGGAAATAAGGAACAAAGAGCAGATGAAGGAAAAATTAAAAGCAAAATGGTAGATTTAAATCAAACAATATTAATAATCACAGTAAACGACAATGATGTAAATATCTCAATTAAACGGCAGACATTAGGGCAGCACCTGTGGCTCAAAGGAGTAGGGCGCTGGCCCCATATACTGGAGGTGGAGGGTTCAAACCCAGCCCTGGCCAAAAACTGCAAATAAATAAATAAATAAATACATAAATAAATGGCAGACATTAGATTGGATTAAAAAAACAAAAGAACTAACTACATGTAGTTACAAGAAAGCTATATTAAGTATAAAAACACAAATAATTTAAAAGTAAAAAGATGGAAAAAGATATACCATACCAATTCTTTGAAAAACAAAAAATGCTGAAGTGGCTACATTAATATAAGATAAAGCAGATGACAGAACAAATTATCTTTCCAGGGATGAAAAAAAATTTTTTTCCCATGATAATTAAGAGATATGTTAGTCAAAAGGGTATAACAATCCTAAGTGATTTTTCACTTAATAGCAGGATTTCAAAATCCATGAACCCCAAAGTGATAGAACTACAGGAAAAACAATTTCACAGTTGTCTTGGTGTTATAATTAACACCCTTCTCCCAATAATTGCTAGAATAAGTAGACAAAAAAGTCATTAGGGATACACAGCACTCAGAGAAGGCTATCAACCAACTTGACCTAATTTACATTCATGAAATTATTCTATCTAACAACAGCGGAAGACACTTTTTGTTTCAGTGTCCACAGAACATTTATTTTGGGCTCTAAAAAGTGCCAATACGTTTTAAAAGAATTACATTATACAAAGTGTATTATCTGACCATAATGATATTAAGTTAGAAATAAATAACAGAAAAATATCTGGAAAATCTTCAAATATTGGGAAACTAACACACTTAATAAGTAGCCCGTGAGTCAAAGAAAATATCAAAAAGAAAATTAAAACATATCTTATAATAAATGAAAATGAAAATAAAATATATCAAAATATGTGAGATACAGCTAATGCAGTACTTAGAGGAAATTTTATAGCATTAAAATGCCCTTATGAGAAAAGAATAAAGCTCCCAAATCAATGACTTCAGTGTCCACCTCTAGAAAATGGAAAAAGGAGAGAAAAATAAACTTAAAGTGATCAGAAGGAGAAAAATAATAAAGTTCAAAGCAGAAACATAAAGATATAAACAAACATTATGTACAAAATCAATAAAACCAAAAGCTGGTTCTTTAAGAAGATCAATGAAACAATAAACTCCTATCCAGATTAATCAGAGAAAAAAAGGAAAAGACACAAATTAGTAAAATTAGGGGGAAAAAAAGGTAATATCACTACATATGCTATAAATATTAAAATGATAATTAGTGAATGTTATAAATAACTAGTCAATAAATTAACAACGTATATGTCAATTTAATCAAGAAGTTAACAACTTCTATGAAATAGTAAAGTTCCTTATATGACAAAAACTAGTCCATCTCACACAAGAAAAAGTAGGTAACTTGAATAGTTATATATATATATATGAAAGAATATGAATTTTTCGTTAAAAATCTTTCCACAAGGAAAATGCCAGGATTAGGCAGCTTTACTGGTGAAATCTACCAAACATGTAGAAAATAAATAGTACCAATTCTACCTTTTCTATTTCAGAAGTATGTAGAAAGAGTAGCAGTTTCAAACTCATTTTGTAAGGCAAGCATTATTTTGATATCAAAACCAGACAAAAAATTATAAGGAAAGAGAATCACAGACGAGTATTCCACATAAATGTAAATATAGATGCAAAATTCTTAACAATTTAGCAAATCAAATGCAATGTGTGTGTACGCACAGTATATGTATATAAGGAATCCATTGTGACCAATGGGCTTTACCTTAGCAATTCAATTGTTGCTTTAATATTCAACAATTAATGAAAGCTACTATATTAACAAACTGATAAAGAGATGATTTTGTTATGTCACTAGATACTGAAAAAGCATTTGACAAAACCCAATCCTATTCTAGGTAAAAACACTTTGCAAACTAGGAAGAGAAGGAAGTTTCATTGACATTTTAAGGGACATCTACATAAAAACCCACAGCTAATGCCATAAGTAATGGTGAAAGATTGAATGTTTTTCTCTAAGACTGGGAACAAGGCAAGGGTGACAACTCTCACTACTTCCATTTAACATTTTATTGAAGGTTCTAGTCAAGGTAATGAGGCAAGAAAAAGAAATAAAAGAAATCTAGAGTGAAAATAGAGAAGTAAAACTGCCATTATTCGCAGAAGACCTGATTGCCTTCCTCAAAAATCTGATGAAATCTACAAAAATGCTACTAGAAATAATAAGTGGGTTTAGTAAGGCCATAGGAGATCAGATTTTAGGCTGTACTACAAAGCCATAGTGGTCAAGACAGCATGGTACTGGCACAAAAATAGAGACATAGACATTTGAAATTGAGTTGAAAACCAGGAAATGAAACTAACATCTTATAGCAACCTAATTCTCAATAAACCAAACAAGAACATACACTGGGAGAAAAACTCCCTGTTCAATAAATGGTGCTGGGAGAACTGGATATCCACATGGAAAAGACTGAAACTGGACCCACACTTTTCTGCACTCACAAAAGTTGATTCAAGATGGATAAAGGACTTAAATTTAAGGCATGAAACAATAAAAATCCTCAAAGAAAGCATAGGAAAAACACTAGAAGATAATGGCCTGGGGAAAGACTTTATGAAGAAGACTTCCATGGCAATTGCAACAACAAAAAATAAACAAATGGGACTTACTTAAACTGAAAAGCTGCTGCACAACTGAGGAGACAACAACCAAGCAAATAGACAACATACAGAAAGGATATTTGCATATTTTGAATCAGACAAAAGCTTGATAACTATGATCTATAGAGAACTCAAATTAATCCACATGAAAAAAGCCAACTATCCCATATATCAATGGGCAAGAGACATGAATAGAACCTTCTCTAAAGAAGACAGACGAATGGCTAACAAACATATGAAAAAACGTTAATCATCCCTAATTATTAGAGAAAGGAAATCAAAACCACCCTGAGATACCATCTAACCTCAGCAAGAATGCCCTACATCATAAAATCTCAAAACTGCAGATGCTGGTGTGGATGTGTAGAGAATGGAACACTTTTACACTGCTGGTGGGACTGCAAACTAGTACAACTTTTTTGAAAGGAAGTATGGAGAAACCTCAAAGAACCCAAGCTAGACCTCCCATTTGATCCTGCAATCCCATTACTGGGTATCTACCCAGAAGGAAAAAAATCCTTTTATCATAAGGACACTTGCACTAGACTGTTTACTGCAGCTCAATTTATAATCGCCAAAATGTGGAAACAGCCTAAATGCCCACCAACCCAGAAATGGATTAACAAGCTGTGGTATACGTACACCATGGAATACTATTAAGCCATAAAAAAATGGAGACTTTACATCCTTTGTATTAACCTGGATGGAAATGGAACATACTATTCTTAGTAAAGGATCACAAGAATGGAGCAGCATGAATCCTATGTACTCAATTTTGATATGAGGACAATTAATGACAATGAGATGGTGGGGGTGGAGGAAGTGGAGAGCAGAGAGAGAATGAAGGGGGGGTGGGGTCTTGGTGTGTGCCACACCTTTTGGGGGCAAGACACAATTGTAAGAGGGACTTTACCTAACAAACGCAATCAGTGTAACCTAGTTTCTTGTACCCTCAATGAATCATCAACAATAAAAAAAAAAGGGATAGAAGATCAAGTTATAAAAATCAATTATATTTCCATATACTAGTGATAAACGATTGGAAATTGAAATTTTAAAATATCATTTATATACAGCACAAAACATGATATATTTAGAGATAAATCTGGTAAACTCTGTGTAAGACCTGTACACGGAGAACATTGCTGAATGAAATTAAAGAAGACCCAAATAAACAGAGAGGAGCCATATTGATATGATGGGTCAGAAGATTCAATATTGCTAGGATGTCTATTTTATGCTAAATTGACATAGATTCGGGGCAACCAAAGTCCCAGCATGATGCTTTTGTAGATATTGGTAAGACAATTCTGAAATCCATAGAAAAATACAAAAGCCTGAAAATAACAAAAAGACTTTGAAAAAGAAGAACAAATTTGAAGAATTAACATTGCCTGACCTGAAGATTTATCGTAAAGCCACAGTAATTAAAACAGTATGGTACTGTTTAGTATAGATAAATAGATCAAAGACTCAGAATACAGATCCTAGAAAGAGACCCACATGACCCACACAGATATGGTCAATTGATTTTCAATAGAGGCTCACAGACAATTGATTGAAGAAAAGATAGTCTTTTGAACAAAAGATGCTGGAACAAGTGGTTAGCCATAGGCAAAAATGAACTTTGATCCATAACTCTCACTCTACAAAAATCAACTCAACGGGTATCATAGAGATACCTCTTTCATGTTTACATGGATGGAGCTGGAACATATTCTTCTTAGCAAAGCATCTCAGGAATGGAAGAAAAAGTATCCAATGCACTCAGCCCTACTGTGAAGCTAAATTATAGCTTTCACATGAAGGCTATAACCCAACTATACCACAAGACTATGGGGAAAGGGCCAAGGAAGGGGAAGGGAGGGGGGAGGTTTTTGTGGAGAGAGGATAATGGGTGGGGCCACATCTATGGTGCATCTTAGAATGGGTACAGGTGATTGCACTAATGTACACAGCTATGATTTAACAATGAAAAAATAAAATAAAATAATTAAAATAATAAAAAAAAGAAATTATACTAATGGCAACTATCCACATTAAAAAAAAATAAAATAGAATACAACTGAGAGTTTATAGTATTAATAATCTTAAACTTACCCAGTAGAGTTATATTTTCTATTTGTTAAACATGTTAAATATAAACTATTATCTAAATCCTTATTAAAATAAAAGATTATAGATTTAAAAAAAAAAAAGTAGAACTTGAAACCATAAACCTTCTAGAAGAAAACATAGGAAGAAATACTTGGGACCTTGGGTTAGGCAAATATTTCTTAGCTATAACATGAAATGTGTGATCTATAAGCACAAAAGTGAGCTGGACATGATGATTCGTGCCTGTAGTTCCAACCCTTCGGTGGTTTTATTTTTAATAGCACAAAACTGGAAACAACCCAAATATTCACCAACATATGAAAGGATTAACAAGTTGTGGCATACCTATATAGGAAGTACTATTTAGCAATCGGAAGGACTAGACTATTGAGATATAGAATCCTTAGAATAATTAATACTAAACAAATAGGCCAGAAGCCAGACATATGAGAGTACAAGTTGAAGGATTCCAAATAAAATTCTAGAAAACAGCAACAACAGTGATATAAAGTACTCCAGATGCACATTCTGGGGATAACAGAGGTTCAGGAGGAAGAAGAAGGAGACTGGAAAAGGGCCCAAGGAGAATTTGGGGGCGGGGGGATTAATGTAATGATTGTGCTGACAGCTTCACAAGTATATGCATAGATCACACTACTTAATCCTATTGTACACTTTAAGCCTGTGCAGTTCACTGTCTGTCAGTTATACCTCAATAAAGCTTTTCAAGGAAAACTGCAGAAGATTTACAACAAAGAAGAATACAGTAGTTTTTGGTCGAGTGCAATTTTCTTATTTTTTACTTACAGTTCTATTTCACTGTATTCCACAGGAATCTTAAGATATTCTCCCGGAACTGGATATGTCTATAGCTTCCTTTCTCTTTTCTCTGATAAATAACTCTGGCGTACACATCTCTGATCATAAAGCTTTCTTCCACATCCCGTATTACTTTCCTGGGATACATTCCCAGAAGTGGAACTACTGATTTAATAACTATGAATCCTTTAGATATTGCTAAATTGCTTTCCAAAAGAAAGGTTGGGTTTGTTTATACGAATGCTTGATCTCCTATAAGCCCACCAAGCCCACAATTCTCATTTTAAAAATATTTAGTCAATGTGTTAAAATTTAATTCTCTGATGTTTTCATTTCTATTTATTATTTGTTTTAAAGAAAATTTTAATATCTTTTACATAGTGTGTACTCTTCATCTGTATCTTTGGGTAATCATTACCTTTTATTCTCAATGACTTGTCAAGAGCATGGTAATTTTCCTGTCAATTTGAAAGGATTTACAATATATGAAAAATCATAACCTTTTGTCTTGCTTGGGGAATCTTTCTTCACCCAGTTTTGGTTTTACTTTGGCTTTGTTTGCCATATAAAATTTTTACTTTTGTTGTGGTTAAATCTCTCAATCTTCTCTCTTTCTCTTTTTCGTTAAATTGAAACTTAGAAATCCCTCCTCATTTAAAAATCTTGATGTTTATTGAAGTCATAGTTTGGTTTTTTATGACTTTTAAAGAATTAACTCTTTAACCTCATCCCCCCAGGATTTATGTAGGCAGAGTAAATATGTCTCACAATGATACTTACCCCTCAAGTAGTAAACCTCCTTCCCAATCCCCATTTCTGAATAATTCCTGAGGGAAGGAAGGGAATCCCGAGTCAGGTCTGAGGGTGAGGGGTGTAAGCAGGGCATGAGAGGGGCCACAGGAAGAGCTGAGTGAGGTGTGCTGGGGAGAGAGGATGGGTGAAGTATTGGAGCTACTCGCTTGGCCCTACTCATTTCTTATGTTAGCACTTTTCATTTGACTGATATTGCAGAAGAAAGCATTGGCGCTCTCAGAAAAAAAAGAAGCCATAATAATCAGCTTAAGGAAGATATTGCCATTTCTCGGGAGTGATTAGTTAGCACAAGATCAACGTCCCTATAGGAGTTAACTTCAAATTAATAATAGGCTTGCATTACAGAACAAGAGAGAAAACCAAAATGAAATGACAGGGCAAGCATTGTTGAGCATTGGTGAAGCAAGCAGTACTCAGGGATCATGACTCAGGAATATCAGATAGATCCACTTCAGACCCACCTCAGAGAGAAGGAAAGTTGTCACCTGAAATGACAACTGGACCTAAAATGCTCATTTGAATGTCACTGTTCACATGGGAACAGCCCCCAGCCCTCTGTAAGTGTGTCCCGAGGTGGCGTCCACCCAAATGCAGCCTTATTCTGGGTCCCGCCGGCAGCACCTGCTGGCAGCACTGGGACCAGAGGCCGACTGGCCTTCAGCAGACATGTTGGTGAGCTGAGATCTGGGGATGTGTACAGTCGGCCCATCACATCCATGGTTCCACCTCTGTGGATTGAACAAACAGCAGATCAAAAGTCATTTAATAAAAAAAAAAAAAAAAAAAAGATGGAAGATGGTTGTATCTGACTGGACATGTACAGACTTTTTCTTGTCATTATTCCCTAAGCAACACAGTGTAACAACTATTTCTATAGCACTTACAGTGTCTCAGTAAATGCTACGTAATTAGTTGGTGGAGTCCATGTGAGGATACGAGCCGTTTACTTGCAAACACCCACCACGCTCCATCAGGGTCCTGCCTCATGGATTGGGTGCCAGCAGGGGATGCTGGCGCCAACAGCAAGGAATGACTGTGTTTGTGCCAAGAAGCTGGCTGAGATCACTCCTGCAGCTCCTGGTGGACACATCATGGTCTGTTTTATAAATCTGGGTTGAAGTCTTGGTTAGCACTTTCTCAGCCTGAGACTTGAGGCAGCACCTTCCCCTCTGAGCCACAAGCCCTGCTATCTGGATCAGTCCCTGCTGAGTCTGCAGTGGCCTCCAGGTCACTTCTCTCCAGCAGCCATTCCTCAGAGCCACTTTTCCTCTCTGCTGCACACATCCTCCTCCTTCCTCTGGTCTCCCTCACTCCATTCCTTTGCCAACTCATCCTCTCCAAGGTGTTGGGTTCTTCGGGCCCTCCTCTCCCCATGTCACATGCCACTTCTGTGCCCCTATGTGTATGGGCCTCGATGGGCACCTCTGAGAGACCCCCCCACACTCCACAGACTCCATGCCCCAGGCCATGAACATAGCTCTCTGACACCCTGGAAGTCTCAAAGCTGCCTACTCAGCACAACCAAAGCAGAACCCAGATCTCCCTCTCTGACCTGGAAACTCTGCTCATCTTGCTGACTGGGACCTGAAACCAGAAGAGGTCAAATTGCCCCTGACATGCCCTTCCATCTTAGCCACCATCCAGTTCTTTATCAATCACACCCATCTGCTTTCTGACCCTCTCTCCAGCTCACCAGCTTCTGTCAGCCTAGCAACCCTCACCTGATACTGGGGTGCTGTTGCTGCACCCCCACACCACCTCAGAAGTCTCCACCTGGTGCCATCCCCTTCTGCCTTTCTCTAACCTGGAGCCCACTCTGGGCCTAAAGTCCTGAAATAGCTTCTCATTTTTCTAATGTGTCCTGCTGCTCCTGGGCCGCCCCTTCCTCTAGCCTTCTCCCACCCACATGAACTCTTTCTGCCCCAGGACCTTTGCACAGCCACTCACCCTGTCTGGAATGCTCTGCTCTTCCCTCTCTGCCCAGTTACATCCTACTCAGCCTCCAGACTTCACTAAACATCTCTTCTTCCCCCATAAAACAAAGCTCCCTCTCCCCTGCAATGATTAACCCACTGGTTTGTGTGCTGATTTAATGTGTCTCCCCACTCTGTCCCATGGGTCAGGCATCATGTCTTGTTTTGGTTTTGCTCTGGTTGCCAGCACAGCATGTGGTACAAAGTAGATGCTCAATAAATGCTCACTGAAAAACTAAATGAATAAAGTTGACATAAAGTATCTACTGCATAGAATTGCAGGGACCTCTAACTAGATAATATTTTACTTAAACATAGAGCTTCTCTAGTGAGCCATGATTCTATCAGCTGAGAGTCAGCACTGGTCATCTTTGTGTGTGCAGCACGTCAGCCAGGACCTGGGGGTGAAAACTTTATGGTGGAACACTGTATGTATGAGTGCTCCCGTGTACAATCACTAAAACTGGCTTCCAGGGAAACTTTTAAGTGAAAACACTATCACAGAGGTGGTGTGACTTTTCAAAAGCTTTGGAATCACTCCAGCCTGTAGGAACCCCACCTCTGCCCCTAGCAGCTGTGTGACTATGTGGCAGGCACTTTGCCTCTCTGAGGCAAAGGAATCAGGAGTTAGATGCAGACTTTCTGATGCAGCTGATTGTTAATGGACTAGAGAAGCCAAACTCTGGGTCCCTGTACGTGAATCAAGTTTCTCCAAGGTCTAATTTCCCTCTCAGTGATGCCACCCCAAAGTAATCTCCGGATTGGAACAAAAACCTGCCTGGATCCCCAAGTACAGCCCAGGAGGAGCCCGCTTCAGGAGCTGGAGGGATATCCCACTGCCACGTTTCCTGCAACACCTGGGGGCCCATGAGGTGGGTTGGCATGAGGGCTCTCCTCCCCAATGGACTCCTTCCTGCTTCAACATCCCAGCATCCCATGACAATTCCACACGGCATCAGATCAGGTGTTACCCAGCACGCTGCAGAGCCTCTGATAGAGGGCGGGGGTGGGGTCAGGGGAAGCAATGTCCTTCTCGTATGTCCCCTAAACCTGGTGACACCAGTGAGAAAGACAAAGTGACACCAATCTGATAGAGAGGCCCAGATCCACAAGGAAATCAAGGGATTTTATAACCAGGGGTGACCTCTAACTCTGGCTGGAAGAGGCTCAAAGGCCTCAGTAATAAAGACACTTTTATTCATTGTACGCCTCCTCCCTGTCAGGTGCTCCACAGGCATCCCCTCAGCCACTGTTCACTACAATTTTATCTTCATTACGGCCCTATCATAAAAGTACTATTTGCATTCACATTGAACAGATGGGAAAACAATCTCAGAACAGTCACTCAACTTGCCCAGATCACACAGCTACTGACTTGCTGAACCTGGACTCAAGCCCAGGACAGCTGCTTCCAGTCTCAAGGTTAGAATGTTACCAATGGCTGTTGTGTGATAATTATGCATGCATGCGTCATTCATGTCAGTATTGAGAGCCTAGGCGCTAGGCAGACAAGTGTGAACAAAACTTAGTCTTGCCGTCTACTGAGGGAAATAACCATACGAATCAATGTACCATTACAAACTGTGATATGTGACAGGAGAGAGCAGTCAGGGGACCTAGACTCTGGGGGTGGGAAAGGCAATGGTTGAAAATGTCCCCAGGAAAGGGCCAGCACACAACACAGTTTGCCCAAAGACTGTCACCAGTGTGAGTTCCACTGGGGAAGCCAGCAGCCCGAGTCCCTGCAGCCCCGAGTGTCAGAGTTGTCCGGCAGGAGCAGGCGGGAGCGAAGAGGGAGCAGGCGGAGCCATGCTGAGCCTCATAAACTCCTGATCTGGCCCAAATGATAACCTGCTGAAGGAAATGATCTCCCAGATCCCCCGACCTCTCTCTAATTGCAAACCACGCAACCTTAGCCACTGCAAGATTTGCAGATAGCTGGCCCTGTCATCGCCTCCGCCAGCTCCCGCTGGCACTCACAGGAGCCTGCCCCAGTCTGTGCCCTGGAGCAGAGGCCCGGGGGTGCCTTCAGGAGGACACTGGACTTTGGGCGGGCTCGTGCCTGGGCTCTGTGAATGGCAGAGAGCTGGGCACCCATCAAGGCACTTGAGTCCTGGGCAAGCAGCCTGTCCTGTCCTGGGCCCTGCAATCAGCTCTCCAAGGACCCCAGCAGCATAGCAGCACAGTGCAGGCACTGCCCATGGTGACAAAGTCACTGGGACACCTTCCCTGTGAGGCTCTGGGAGATGCCCTGACAGTCAGAATCACAGCGTGTTGGAGAAGGGCCCAGAGTTGGGGGAGGTCACGGGAAGGG
The DNA here is from genome assembly GCA_963574355.1 of Loris lydekkerianus. Classification (NCBI taxonomy): domain Eukaryota; kingdom Metazoa; phylum Chordata; class Mammalia; order Primates; family Lorisidae; genus Loris; species Loris lydekkerianus. Next base: position 5,029 of record CAUYPK010057556.1, on the reverse strand, counting down.
GACTTTCAGAGCATAAGCTGCTACCTCCCACTTTCACTTGGGAAGGTGGAGACAGGTCCAAACATCTTCGCCTTGCTGCACGACCAGCCTGTCCACAACACACGAAGGTGGCTGCCGTGGGCTGTGGCTGTGGACCTCGTGTGAGGCTGGGTGGTTGTGGAGAGGAGTTAGGACTTTGACACATGAAACACCAGGTGCCCACATTGCAACAGGAAGGAGACCATCTTCTCCTTTGCACTTGTTTTATATTTTTTTATTTCTTAACTACATAGGAAATATTTGTGTTTTGCAGAAAAATTAAAACAAATAAGATGAGTAAAAAGAAGAAAATAAAACTCATTAGTGATGTCACTGCTGAGGAAAAACAAGTATGATTTTGGTGCTAGACATTCTCCAGAACATGCAAACATGTAGACAGCTACGTATGTGTATGTGTATATTACATATATGCTACAGAGGGTAGAAAACAGGTATGAACATTTGAAGAAAGGAAAATACTGTATTAAAATTGTAATATTCAATATATACTGATACACATAACAAAAAAGGAATATAAGGAATATCTGAGAACCTCTTGTGATTGCAGAAGGCAAACAGGACTGAGCACAAATTCAACACAGTGTTTTCCTTTCTTCAAATGTGTATACATTTTTGGGCACCCTCTGCATATATATTTACAAATATGGATCACACCACACTTACTAGCTTGCAGCTTGCATTGTGGACATTTTTTCACAGTGAAATATACTTTTGCCGTGTCATTTTTGTAGCTATAATCTGTTAGCAAGTATATCTGCCCCAAATTCCCTGCAACTGAGCATCTAAGGTGTTTCCAATACTTCCTATTAATAGGACCCTGTGAGGAACACTCTTGAATCTAACTATTCATAGTGCTCAGAGTCCTTTTCAGGAGCCCAAAATGTCAGCTGCTAATTTCATTAACCAATGATTATTGAGGCATCAGCTTGGGGGAGAACGAAGGGCAGAAATGTTTGCTCCTGAGGGGGAACCACAGCTGGGGGTCTGTGTCAGAACCAACCAGGGGAGTGGCAATGGAGAAATTTCTTGATTTTAGAAATATTGTTCACTCTCAAAAGAATTTCAATAAAAAACAACAAAAAGTTGTTTTGAGGGGAATTTAGTTCTTGGATCGATGCCAGCATTAGTTCCCTATTAAAGATCCCATCTTGGCACAAATTGCTAAATATTAATCCAACGTTGCTGGGAAGGAGAAACTAGGCAAAACATCCTAGTTCAGGCTGAGTGGGACCCAAAATACCTTAGACTTTGGCAGCCATAAAGTCAAAGCTAATGACAGGTTCATTTTTATTTTTTAGAAGTCCTTGTTGGTTCTTTTGCCTTGGGTGGGGCCAGAACCTGTGGAATATCTCCCGGAAGACTCTTTGCGCTTGTTTAATTATTGACAGTAGGTAACAGACTTCTTTTTACCTCCATGCAAATAAAAGTCCTTGAAGGGAAGTATCCCTGGGCAGACTGGCCTGAACCCTGGACTTCCCCTGAGCCCCTGTTCAGTTAGATAGGAGGGGAAGGGTTCAAATTTCTAAACGGGAAAAGAGACCGTACTCAGAGAGAGCAAGGGACTTGATGGAGCAAGTGGTATCGGGGCAGCCCAGGCTGGCTTCAAACCCTGCTCTACTTCTGCAGGTACAATCCTTTTCTTTGACCAATAACCTCTACCAAGTCTGGGGTCTGGGACTGAGCTCCTGTGAGGTCCTACAGATTCTCTAGTTCTTTTAAAGAAGTAGCACTTTGCTGTTTGATACCCCCATGGTGTTTGATACTCTCAAGAAAATAAAAAGTTCACAAGTAAAAAATAAAGCTAGGCAGGAAGCTAAGGTGGCCGGCTGTCTTCAGGAGCACTGGGGTGCAGGGAGGCTCTTGGGATGGATGTGCAAAGAGGCCAGGGCCAGCCTAGCACTGAGTCTTCAGAAGCAGAGCAAAGCTCCCTGTTTCCCATGGGAAGGCTACTCTGGGTGGGAGTGTCCCAGGCCTCAGTGGAAGTGATAAGGAACCCAGAGAGAAATGGACTTCGTTCTGATCGAGTTAGTGTCCCCTGGCTCCACCTGCTGTGGTGGACACTGGGTGCCACCCGGATTCTCCTTCAGGACCAAGCCTGCTGGGAATGTGACCTGCTGATGGCTCACAACTGAGGCCTCTCCTGGACATGCATTTGCCAATGGATTATGTCCCCTCCTGCCGTGGGCTGGGCCTTTTGTGGCTACTGTGCCGCAGTTCAATTTTCCCTCTGCCCACGTCTGCATCCTCCACTACTTTGCAGGGGATGTTCCCAAAAGTTCTCCTGGTATGCTTCCATCTGAGGGTCTGCTTCCCAGAAACCCGACTGCAGACTCCTGTGCACAGTTTTTTAAATGCTGTATGTTGATCCTAGTGCTTGCCAAGCATGTAAACCACTTCAATCACTGACCCTAACAAGGTCCTAGGAGGCTGATTTTAATATCCTCTTCTTACCTGTGGGAAAGAAGCCCCAGAGAAGTTAAAGGTCAAACCCTCTGTTCTAAGGCCATAGAGGTTGAGGCAGAATTCAAATCCAGGTCAACTCTAAGACCCGGGCTCTTTCTAACACACCACACTCTTCAAGGCCCTCCAAAGCCCCCTTCCGCCCACCTTCAGGATGCCCTCACAAGCTCCATAAGACATTCTCATTCTCTCTCTCTCTCTCTCTCCAAGCGTGACTCCTTGTTAAGCCTCTTCATGGCATCTGTGCTCTGGATTCTCTATGAATTACAGATCCAAGGTACTTACAAGCTCCCCGCAAGGCCTGTATCAGGCGTACTGAGGGTTGACAGTACTCCCCAGCACAGTCACTGCCTGGCACGTGACAGGCACACAGGAGATACTCAGTGCATTGATTAAACTGACTCTTCCGCAAGTAGAATCTCTATCGTCTTAGGGATTCTTGGATATATTGTTTGTGAAAATACATGTTACTCTGGGGTCTGTGTGATGTATTTATCTTCATAGCACACCCATTAATGTGCTATCTAAAGACAATCTGAAATTCTGATTTAACTTTGAGATTTTAAGAGATTTCTAGAAATAAGAATCCCTGTTTAAGCTTTGAGTATGACGCCATCTCTGAAGACATGTGTAAACAAATCCTGGGACATTAAATTCTGAAACAGAGCTCAAATCTAAAGGCTCAAAGGAATCACTACTTGGACAGATAAAAAAAAAAATCTGTCTCCTACCTCTGGCATCAGAAGTCCAGGTCACAGTCTATTACCTGACTAGGCTGCCAATCTCCACCTGGTTCCCGGTAACTCTTGCTTCTCCTCGTGGAAAACCATCCCCTCCACCACCTTTATTAGTGACTAAGCCCTGGCCACGTGCCAGGCATTGAGCCAAAGCGCTATTGAGACATTGTTTCCGTTGGTCTTCCCAATAAAGCAAGTATCATTGTTATTCCCATTTTAAGGATAAGGACATAGGCTAAGCAAATTGCCCAAAGTTACATCAGAAAAAGGCAGCAGACCCGGGGGTCAAAGCCAAGACCACAGGCAGAGCTGAGAACTAAATTGCCTCTTGAAAAAGCAGAAACATCTTAGCCCCCAAATGACAGGCTTTCCTCCATCCCAGAATTCCCAAGAAACAAATAAATACCAGATAAATAATGGTTCTGTTACATATATTTTTGCTGTGCTGGAAGTACCCATGGGTCTCTTGTGTTTGCATGCTCGAGAGCAGAGGCACTGATTCCTTTGTTCCAGACTATCGTTTCAAGAACGTATTGCAAACAGCTGTGAAAGAGAATGATCTACCTTTTGGTCTCTGTTCAGACCAAAAGGTAAATTTGTTAACTGATCCATACAACATAATGTCTACCTCAAGGGCAAAACACAAGTGGGCTTATTGCCCACTAACAAGCTCCAGGTTCCCAAAGTTCAGTGCTCTTCTCTTACCCTCTCTGCCCCTGGCCTCCTACACGAAACATCACCAGGTAGGAACTGGGGTCTGGGGAATTGGTGTTAGTGCTGGCACTCTGGCAACCACTATTGCTCTGAGTAATAAATCGCCCTTTGTCTCTGACCCGGGAGTCTGTGTCTTCTGCCAGCATTTTGAAAACTGTGGCAGACTAACTCATTAATCTCTCAGTAGAATAAAACCCAACTTTCCCCACCACCTCCCTGCCCCCAAAACGTTCTTGACAGTTTCCTCCATCTCCTGGACTGAAAGTTCCAGAAAGTTCTTCCCAGGAGGTGTTGCCCGTGGCAATGACAACCATGAATCCATTGCCTCCAACATTTCCTTCACCGCTAGTCTTCCCAAGGGGAAAAGGTAACAAGAGGAAGAAAAAAAAATCCTTACAGGTGAAAGCCTAAAAAATAAAAATAATGACATTGTTGGTGATGATGCTGGTGATGAGGAGGGTGATTATGTTAATGAGGAGGATGACAAGAACAAGGTCAAAGATGATGATGATAATGACAATAAGGGTGATAATGTTGTAAATGAGGATGATGACAGTGATGACAATAGTCCCCAGTCTCACTTTCTTCCAAAGTTTTTATCCATATGTTTCTTTTTTTTTTTTTGCTGAGAGCTGTAAAAAGATTTCTGGTTTAATTGTGGTTTCTTCTGGACTATGATTTCCAAAAAGCTTTTCATTTTCAAAAGCACTCAGCATGCCTAAGCTACAATTTGTTTTTACAATTATTAATTTTTACAATTATTTCAAATAAATTAAACTCTTTTTTTTTTTTTGTGACAGTGTCTCAAGCTGTCGCTCTGGGTAGAGTGCGGTGGCATCATAACTCACAGCAGCCTCCAACTCTTGGGCTCAAGTGATTCTCTTGCCTCAGCTTCCCGAGTAACTGGGACTACAAGCACCCACCAGAATGCCCAGCTATTTTTTTTTTTTATTATTAAATCATAGCTGTGTACATTAATGTGATCATGGGGCACCATACACTGGTTTTATAGACCATTTGACACATTTTCATCACACTGGTTAACATAGCCTTCCTGGCTTAGTTATTGTGTTCAGACA
>CAUYPK010057555.1:0-13347 GCA_963574355.1 Loris lydekkerianus | reverse complement strand
CTCTAATTCAATCTTATTTGCTATCCAGATTCTAAATTCGATTTCTGACATCTCAGCTGTTTGTTTGTGCATGGGATCTTGTGCTGTGTCTGCCCCATTGATCCTTGGGGGAGTTGATCTACACTGATTATTCATATTGCCAGAGTTTTTCTGTTTATTTCGTGTCATGATTATTTTTCACCATTGCCTTTGGCCGTCCTCAGAGTTGGGGCGGTGTCTCTCCAAGATTAGACCCCAGCGGGATCACTCTATTGTTGCTGGATCTTTGTAGGGAGTGACCCTGTGTAGTTCCGCTGGGGCTGCTCCACCTAGGGAGTTCTGGTTGTGGAAGCAGCTCCGGCGTGTGACCCACCCAGATCCAGGAACAGGGTGGGAGGTGGTTCACACCATTCTGGGAGTGCCTGGCACCCATTGACTTTGGCACAGAGAGCCCAAGGCTCCAGCAGTCTCTGGCCAGGAGAAGGACTCTGTGCAGAGGCAGGGAGGGCTCCAGAGGTCACATGGCTACCAGTATCCCTGGCCAGACGAGCAGGCCAGTATGGAGGCTGGGAGGACACTGGAGGGAGGACGCAGGGTTGTGCAGCTCCCGCAGTTCCTGGTCAGGGCATGTGGAGGGCCGGTTGGTGTGGGGTCGCAGTGCAGATCTTATGGAGTTCTCGGTGGTGCAAAGCTTAGGAGTTTGAGGTTGCTATGAGATGTGACACCATGGCACTCTATCCAGGGGAACAGCCCAAGGCTCCAGTGTGCCTAAACCATCTCACTCTGCCCCTAAGGGTTAAGGCTGTAAGGCAGCTCAGTTCCCGCCTTTAGGCTGCTCAGTCACTAGGGTAGTAGGTCCCACCCGATCCTTGCTCTGGGACCCTGAGGGCGGAGCTTGCCAGGGCAATTCTCTCAATGGCTCCTTGCAGCCCAGTTCAGTGGCTCTGTCTGTGGCCCCAGACAATGCCCAAAGTTCTCTTCACTCCTGCTCAAGTTCTCCCCAAGACAGTTCAACTGAGTGCCTAGTCCAAAAATACCAAAACAGTTCACAGGTAAGGCCTTTCTGGTTTGCAGTCTCACTGCTGCTTGTACTTATGGTTGCCGGCGGGATTAGGTCAATCAAACACATGCAACCACTTGCCAGTTTTCCACTGTTTTTGTCCTCCTCTTGGGGTCCAGAAGTCCCTTGCTGACTCCCTGTATCTTCAAAGGGATGATTATAGGCAGATCCCACCAGCCAGAGATGCCCGGAGTCTTATCTCCCCAGACTCAATGTGCCCAGTTGTAGGGAAGCTGTTACTCAGCCACCATCTTTAATCTCCCTGTCCAAGTATTAATTAAGAAGTCCACTTGCAGGTCATTCCATTATCAAAAGGTCCAAAGAGAAAAGTCTAATTTCTCTGACTCTACAAAGACCCAAAAAAAGCCTCTCTGAAGAAACTTAATGGAAACAAAGGAAATTCATGTGGAAAAGTGGGCTCTCCCTTCTCCCTTGCACCCCTTCCCCGCAAAAGCAGGAAGGGCAGTCATGGGCAGAAGTCAGCTGCTATCCGGCATTTGTATCAGTTATCTACTGCTGCATAACAGATGACCTCCAAAATACATATAAAGGTTCAAAACAACATCTATTCTCTCACAGTTTCAATTTTTTAGGCATCTAGGTACCGCTTAGCCATTCCTCTGCCTCAAGGTCCCTCACATGCCATCAAGGTGTCATCCAAGGCTGCAGTCATCGTGAAGCTCAACGAGGAAGATTCACTTCCAAGCTTACTGTCCGCATGGTTTAATATCAGTGGCGAGTGGATTAAGGACTTCACTGTCCCTCACACAGCATTCTCCCACACAGCCTTCTCCTGCACAGACATTTGCATCATAAAAGAGTGCAAACTAAGGAGACAATAGAGAGAAGCCAGCAAGATGGGGATTGGTCTTTTGTAGCCTCATCAAGAAAGTGACACACCACTGCTTTTAGCCTGTTTTACTCATTAGAACCAAATCATTAGGTCTAACCCACACTTGAAGGGAGGGGACACCACAGGGATATGATTACTAGGAGGTGGAGGTCACTGGAGGTCATATTGGAAAGCTGCCTCTCACAGGCTTCTTGGCCCTAACAAAGTGTTTGGGTCTTTATGTGAGTGCAATGAACTGGGTGGGCACGTATAGACATTATTTTTCCAATCTGCCTCCAGCAGGAGAAAAATCCAAGAGATCTCAAATTGGAAGAGGAAAGAATACCTACTGGTGCATCATACAAGGGTACATGTGAAATTTACTAAATGAAGAGTGTAAATAATAATTAAGGCAATTTTATAACATAATAATTAAGGCAATTTTAACCAGTTTGATGAAAATATTTCAAATTGTATATAAAACCAGCACATTGTACCCTAATTATTGCATTCATGTACACAGCTATGATTTAATAATTTAAAAAAGACAACCTTTGTAGATCTAGAGGTCAGAATTTGGACTAAGAGAGGGAAATTATCATCATTAAACATGAGATTTGGGATGGGCTACCTTGAGTGAGATACATAGGTTAAGGCTGAATAACTCCATGTGGGGAATTTTATAGCAGGATCTTCTATGTTGAGCAAGACTTTAGAAAGTATAAATTGCTCCACAGAAGTAATCCAGGGGACCAGGAGATCTGTACTGAATCTTCTGCCCTTCTTCCAAAGGCCATATTCATTTCCAAAAATGAATTCATAACATTTCCAAAAATCCATTGAGCATTCCCACGTCCTGTGCTAACTATTTCATGGGCATTATCTCATCATTACAGTAGAGGTTCTATCATCAACCCCATTTTGGAGGGGATGGGGTGGGGACAGAGTCTCACTATGTTACACTTGGTAGAGTGCTGTGGCATCACAGCTCACAGCAGCCTCAAGCCCTTAAACCTCTCGGGCTTAAGTGATTCTCTTGCCTCAGCCTCCCAAATAGCTGGGTCTATAGGCACCCACCACAACACTGAGATATATTCTTGTTGCAGTTGTCATTGTTGTTTAGCAGGCCTAGACCAGGCTCGAACCTGTCAGCCTCGGTGCATGTGGCTGGTGCCGTAAGCACTTTGCTACAGACAGCAAGCCATCAACCCCATTTTTTTGATGAGGAAATGCTTCAGAGGGGTGAAAGAATTAGTTAAAGATCACACAGACTCAGCATCACTTCTTATTTGGCATCTTGGCACCTGATATCTAGGGATTATATTTTATGCTTCAGGGCCTCGGTTGATTCCCAAATTACCTCAGTTTGGCTAAAGCAGAACGTACAGCCATCCTGCTGTACCTTTAAAAGTCTTTAAATTTTGAAATAATTTTAGATTCAAAGAAGAGTTGCAAAAATAGTATAGAGACTTATTACCAGAGGTGGCATGTTTTTTCTTTAAGTAAAAAGCCAGATAGTAAATATTTTAGGCTTTGGGGACCATATGGTTTCTGTTGCCAGTACTCAACTCTGCCTGTGTAGTGTGAAAGCAGTCATTGAAAGGATGTAATCAAGTGTGACAATAAAACTTTATTGACAACAACAGACAATGGGCTAGATGTAGGCTGTGGGCTGTTATATGCCTTTAATGTTGACATCTTCCATAGCCATACCAAGTGTAGCCTAGTACACTTTTCAAAAGTACAATATTAACACAGCCACGATACTATTAACTGAAGCATGGGCTTTATTTGAATTTCATCACAAATTCTACAAATTTCCTTTTTATGGCACAGGATCCAAACCAAGATCTCTCCATTGTATTTAGATGTTGTCTCCTTAATCTCCTCCAATCTGTGGCAGATCCTCAGTCTTTTCTTGCCTTTTATGATCTTACTACTTTGGAAGAGTACTTGACTGCCCCTCAACTGGGAAAGTAGGAGCTGTCATTGTCCATTTCAGATGCACAGAACCTGAGGTCATTGTCCATGGCTGCACACTGGGAAGTGATGGAGGTGTGATTTAAGCATCCTCAAATCTACTCTGGCTTCTTCTATCATCCCATCTCCTTCGCTAACTGTGGCCCTCCTGCCTTTTATATGGATTTTGTTTTGACTTTGGGCCACCAAGATAATACAGAGGCCAAAGAATCCCTTAAACCTAGGACTTTGAGCTTTCTGTGAGCTATGATGATGGCATGCATTCTAGCCTAGGACAACAGAGCAAGACTTTGTTCACTCTTTTCCACAAGCAAGCAAGGAAGCAAACGAACAAACCCATATGTCTGACTCCCTGAGTTTGTGCTTAAAACCCTGCCTTGATAAATCACCAGCCCAGGTTGATGGGAGACAAAGCAAGTCATCAAAAAGAAGGACACAGCCAGGTCAGAAGGCAACTGAGATGTGAATTTGGGGGAATGTGACTCCAACGCCATATAGAGTATCATTTTCCATTTTATTGTAGAATTAGAATTTATACTCAATATTATAAACAAAGGCTGAGCAGACAGTACAAAAATTTCAAACACAGAGCTAAATTGAAAGACTTTTGCAGCAGATTCTCCTCTACCTACCCCTAGAGTTGTATTCACATTTCGTCTAACTTGCTTTATCACACGTTTGTCCAAACATCCATCCACTCCTCTCCCCCACCTTAGCTAATGATCTTATTTTTCATCCTTTTCAAGGAAGCTGCATTCATAAGTACTATTCCTTCCAAATAGTTAATCATCCGGAGCATTAACTGGAGTTCTATATTTATGTATAGAATTTTATCTTTTGAGGTCAAGTTTGTAATCAGTGGAATATAGAGATCTCAAGTGTTTATTTGCTAAGTTTGGATAAATACATGCATCTGTCTAACCCAAATTCCCACTGAGATACAGAGCATCCACCTAACTTCAGAAATATGAAGAATATTAGCCTCTTCTTTTTTCCTTTCACATGGAGGTATATTTGTACCCAGTAAAATCCACACATTCTGGGTGACAGCTCAGTAAGTTGCTATGAGAGCCACAGCCTTTAACTCCTGACTTGTGCTTGGAGTCACTTCTTGATGACTGGATTTTGTCTTTGGACCAGTATCATTGATTTTGATATTAATTAGTTATTCTCAATTAGGAATGATCATGCTCCTGGAGGACAGTTGGCCCTGTCTGGAGACATTTGGATTGTCACCCCTAAGGGCTGGGCTAGGAATGCCACTGGCATCTCACAGGTAGACAGCAGAGGGGTTCTAACTCTGCCACACACAGAGGCACCCCTCTGCCCCGATAGCAAATAATTCACCAGCCCAAAATGTCAATAGTGCCAAGATATCAGTACACCTCAGATCCTCCAATCCATTTACCCTCCAGAATTTCCCAGATGTGTCTGGATTTGAGATTGAATTGGCTTAGGCTCCATCAGGAGTCCTATATACCATACATGTATATAAGGAACTACACATCAAGGTCAAAACACAGTAGGTAGTGTGGGTAGAATGCTATGCTTTTTGCTTTTTCAGCCATGTTTTCCTTGTTCATGTCTTTATCCCCAGAGTTTAGAGCCTAGTGGGTGGTCAATACACGAATGAATTAGTCAGCAAACTTTTTTTTTTCCCCCTGTGCACACCTATTGTACATTAAGTATCCTATGCATGACTCACAAATTCAGAGAGTGTAAGACATGAAAGCGCAGATATGTGATCACATGGGCATGCATTTTTAGGTAAGAAGTTACAAAGTGCTCTGGAAACAATTAAATTTTGTTTTTTGCTTTTTTTTTGCATTCCATCTGAAAAGGGAAGCAAAGAGGCTTTGAGAATTAGGAGATGCTGTGTCATGTGGAGGAAGGAAGGGGGACAAGCCTGGCATAGGAAACATCTGGGGCAAGGGCTTAAATGTGAGATACCAAGATGTATGTCAGGTCTCAGCTCAAGGTGGGACTTAAATGCCAGACTGGAGGGTTTGGACTTGATCCTGAGGGTTGGTGAGGAGGCACAAAAGAATTCAGAGAAGGGGCGGGGCGTGGCTAGGTTTGCATTTTTGAAAGGTCACTCTATTGGCTGGGCGGACACAAGCTCAAAGAGTATGAGTAAAAAAGATGTTTGAGAGCGTCAGAGCAGAGGGATGATGAAGGCGTGGACTAAGGTGAAGTAGCAGGCAGAGAGAGCAAGAATGACACAGAAGGTTCCAGAAAGCATTTTACAGAATATATTCCTCCGTTAAATCGAATAGGGTTCCCTTCTCAACCCCAACAGGGAAATCTTAGGATTTCATTTGTTTTAAGAATTACTCAACAAATATATGTGTGGGAGCCTCATGCGTGCCATGCAAGGGAGACATCGCCATGAGTTAGACACAGCCCCTGCCTCTACCTGTAGGGGCAGGTAGAGACTCTAGACAAGTGAACAAATGAATGATGAAATAATTAGAAATTTAGAAAATTGGCATGTAGTAGAAAGGAAATAAAGAGCATGATGAGATGAAAATGATGAAGGCAGGACAGTTTGGAAGGTGGTGTGGAGAGTGGAGCCAGTTGTGTAGACAGCCAGACAGAAGAGGCATGTGGGAAGACTCTGGGGCAGGCAGTGCTGTCCACTTAAGATTTGTGGACTTCACTACATATAAGTTATACCTCTAGGTAAAAGGAGAAAAAATATGAGAGCGATGCTCTATGTCTTTCTGGGGGCAATGCCGATGTTCTGTATCTCAGGAGGGATTTCAAATAAGCAGATGTTCGCGTTTGTCCAAAATCAACAAATGCACACTTGAGATCTATGCATTTCATTGAGTGCAAATTTAAGAAGATAAAATTCAGCTCGGTGTCTGTAGCACAGTGGTTACAGCACTGGCCACATACACCAAGGCTGGCATTTTCAAACTCGGCCCAAGCCAGCTAAACAAGGATGACAACAGCAACAAGAAAATAGCCAGGTGTGTGGCGGACACCTATAGTCCAGCTACTTGGGAGGCTGAGGCAAGAGAATCACTTAAGCCCAAGAGTTTGAGGTTGCTGTGAGCTGTGACGCCACAGCACTCTACCAAGGAAAATGTAGTGAGACTATTTATCAAAAAAAAAAAAAAAAAAAAAAAGATAAAATTCTATGCACAAACATGGAACTCCACTTAATGGTCTACATGATGAACCATTCAGAGGGGATGGATGAAGCTTTCTTCAATTGCCAGTGGGTGTGAGCTCCAGTGAAGAGGCCAGGGCAGTAGGGTGGTGCAGCAGACAGAGGCACAAAGGCAAGAAGAATTCTCAGAGATGGCTCGGTCCATGTCCCAGGGCCACGGAGGTTTCCATGAGAAATTTGGGTTTTACTCTCAGTACTGTGTGGGGCCATTGACATGTTTTGAACAGGTAGAGAATGATTTGGAGGAAGGTGAGAAGGGAAAAAAAATGCCTGAATCTTCAGGGGGTGAAGTTTCACTTATGTGAAACCACCTCACGGGGAAAGTATGGAACATTCCCTTCCTCTGGAACAGTCCTTCTCAGCCCAGCACTATTGACATTTGAGGCTGGTCAATTCTTTGTTGAGGGAGGCTGTCCCGCCTACTGGAGGATGGTGAACCTCCAACCAACTAGATGACAGCAGCATTTCCCACCCTTCGGATCTAACAACCCAAAATGTCTCCAGACATTGCCACATGTCCCCCCACAAGGACATATTACCTTCACTCGAGACGGACTTCACCAGAGGTTTTCCTCAGACCACTCTCCATACAGGGGCCCCATCCCCAGAGCACTACACTGACTTCTCTCCACTTGCATTAGTCTTGCCTGTCTTGAATTTACCACAATTGGAAACATACAAAGCCCAGCCTTGCGATCTTGTGTGAGTTTAGTAACATCTTTGTGCTTCAGTTTCCTTCTCTGTAGAAGGGGTCCATGAAACACACCACTGCACGGAGATCCCTCAGGAACTAAATGAGTCATTGAGTTCTGCACAGGGCATCGCTCAGAGAAAGTGCTGAACGAACGTCACTGCAGATGCTGTGAAGCAATGTCCGTGTCCTTAGCCCCAGCAACCTTCCTTCCAGTTCCTGGATAATGTATGCCTTGTATACATTAAGTGCTCAGTAATCATTATTGCTATAGTAAAATGATATAATCAATATAACATTATTATCATACTAAAAATTGTTATATTATCATCATAGCTGCTGTGAGGATTTGAACCCTGGGTCCCTCCACCTCTTTTGTCATTCTCTCGTGACATCAAAGTCCAACAATCCTGTGTTCTCCTGTGTGGAAACTCCCTTACCAAGGACTGTGAACAGCTTCTCTCCAGTTTTCTCTGCCTCCACTATTTCTGTGACATTTGCCATGGGGGACTTCCTCTTCCTACTTCTTCTTTTTTTAGAGACAGGGCCTCACCCTGTCACACAGGCTGAAGTACACTGCATCAAAGCACACTGCAGCCTCAGACAGTTGAGCTCAAGTGATCCTCCTGCCTCAGCCTTCCCAATGGCTGGGACAACAGGTGTCATACCACCAGGTCTAGTTAATTTTGTTTGCTTGTTTTGAGTTTTTTTGTATTTTTGTTTTTAGATAGGGGGTCTTGCTATGTTGCTCAGGCTGGTCTCAAACTCCTGGCCTCAAGCAATCCTCCTGCCTCAGCCTCGTAAAGCACTGGAATTATAGGCATGCACCATAGCACCTGGCCTGAGAATTCGTTTTTCAATTAAGATGAAAGAAAATTAAAAATTCAGTTTCTCAGTAACATTGGCCACATTTCCGGTGCTCAGTACTCACATGGGCTAGTGGCTATGGTGTTATATAGCACAGATATGGAACATGAGTGTCCAACTGGACAGAGCTGCTTCAGAGTGGGGTTTCTAAACAGTGACACCACTGATATTTGGGCTTATATAATTCATTGCTGAGGGTTTTGGGTGGGGCTGTCCTGTCTACTGTAGGATGTCTTCCAGCATCCTAGCTTCTACCCAGTGAACTCCAACAACAGCAATGTCCCTGCTTCCCAGTTTGAAATGATTCCAGCCATTGCCAGATGCCATCTGGGGAAAAACCACCCTGGAATGAGGGCCACTGGTCTCAATCAAGAACTGAATTCAAATCCTAGCTCTGCTGTGTTCTAGCTAAACGTCTTTGGGAAAGTCCTTGGGTCTCAACGTTCTCATCTGTGCAGTGGAGCCATTAACGGCAACCACCTTATGGAGTAGCTGAGAGGGTCACATCCAATGTGGGGATGGCTTGGAAGCCTGCCCAGCGCACAGATGTTTGATACATGGCGCTGTGATTCCCCATCGTGAACCTAAACTCTTCATGTCCCCGGTACACCCTTTGTCAGGACAGGGAAGCTCCTGGACCTAAAGCCTCACTGACCGATGGTGTTTGGGGGATGCTCATTGCCAAGTCCCAGAGAAAGAGGATTGAATTACTTAAACAGGAAGAGTACTGGTTGGGGAGTCCAGTTCTGCCATTGATCTTACAGGTCCTTTTGGGGGGGGGGGGTGGTCCAGCTTTCCCATCTGTGAGTCGAGGGGAGTTGAACACAGTGATTGCTCAGAGGGCCCTGCTGGGTTGGCCTCTGTTTCTCTGTGATTGTTTTGCCTTGCTAGAGAGCTAAGGTGGGAGTTTAGGCAAAGGCCATGCTGAACTTTCTCCCCCCTTCTTGCCTTCCTTTCTGCTACCTCCATCTTCTGTCTTCCCCCTCAAAAGCTCCCTTCTCCTGCTTTCTACCTCCCCAGGCCCTGTTGATGCCTACTTACCATTCAGTCTTGGTGTACGGTATGACACCTCCTCCAGAAAGCCTCCCCTGATTGCCTGCTCCTCCCTCGTCTGGGTCTGGCATCTCCCACTGACCTCTCCATTCCAACTCTCAAGCTCTTATACTTGTTTGTACACCCATCTTGCCCAAAATACATGCCCAGAAAGTTGTCAGGGGCTCATGGTGTGTTTCTGTGCTAACAGAGATGGGGACATGGCAAGCAGAAGAGAGCTGGTCAACAGTAAATTGCATAGAGCATGGTAAGCCCTGGGGGTTGCTGAGAAGGTTGCCCAGTCCACAGGCATGGACTTCAGACCCAAGAGAGGTGAGCAGCACTGTGCCACTTCAAGGTCTGAATTCACTCCCCACCCTCCCACCACCACCACCACATTAGGCACCTGCTGGTGCCTTCCCCTCTCGGAGCCAGGTTGTCCGGCTTGAGGTAGGGGGTGTTGTCTGAACCGGGTGAGGATCTGGGGTGTGGGCAGTGGGGAACACGGTATGGAAGAACAATTGCCCACAATCTGTGCTGAGCAGTTTGGCAGAAGAGTTTGTTTTGAGGATGGATGTTGTAATAGCCTAGGCCTTGGGTGATAAGAAACTGGTGGGGGTTTTGGGGTTGGTGAGAAGGCAGAACCCCCAAAACCCTCACTGCACCCTTCACCAGCCCTTTGCATGCTTCTCTGCTCCTGTCAGGTGCAGCTGGGAGTGACAGACTCAGCTCTCATGGCAACCTTAGGTGGTCCAGAAAGGTGCAGGGGTGTTGTGGGGGCTGGCTTCACGGTACCCTGGACAGTTATAATAAACCTAGCCCTCAGCTCCCCTGGCAACCAGAGAGTTCCTGTGTGGGAATGCAGCCTCCCCTGAGCTCCCAAACATTCCAAAACCCTCCAAAGGCCTCCCACTTGGAGGGTCCGCCCAGCTCCAGTCTGGTAATGCCAGCCCCTAAGCAGGAGGAAGTCAGGTAGAATGCAGGGGCTTTGCAGAATGGGATAAGTCTATGCCTGGGCCCCCTGTCCTCCTCCAAGCCCAGACAGACCCCATGGGAGGGAGTCTTTCCATTTGGCAACAGACTCCAAAGTCAGAGTCTGTATGGGGGGTTCCCTTTGGGCCCCTCTGGTCGGAGGGTATCAGGCTGCAGGTGTCAGTCAGTTTGTGGGCACTGAATAATGCCAGCTGACCTTTGCCAGCAGCAGCGGCACCCACAGCTTCCCCTGAGAGCAGGCCCTGCCCCTCTTGGGACACTCAGCAAGGTGTGTCCTTGCTGCCCTCCCTGAAGCTGGAGCTAGGTTGGGCTGGATTCAGTCACAGGGACTCTCTCGGGGTTGAGGAGCTCAGCCCAGGCAAGCAGGAGGATGGGCTGGGAGGGCCTTGCACACCCGGAGCACCAATGCAGGCACTTGCTGGCGCTGGCTCTGAGCCTCCTCCTCACCTGCTGGCCAGGTAAGAGGGGCTGGGTTGCAAAGTAAACTCCTGCAGGAAAGGGATTGACCTAACAGGTGCCTCAGTCTTTGCAAGCCACACTGGGGACAGCCAGGGGCTCTCCTTTGGCTTCTCATTAAATTCCTACTTCATTCCACTGACCCTATAAAGCTTTTATAGGATTGAGGCAAATTCACAAAACTGCTGTATTGTGACTGCAGTGTCTGCTGAGATCAGCGTGGAGATGCCCAGGCACTCCTTCCCTAACCGGCTCGCTGAGACCCTGATATGCGGGAGACGGCAGGGAGGTGGTGAGTAAGGACACCTCTACCCGTAGCTCCACTGCCCAGCTCTCCGGTAGGGGATTGATGAGTTACCATCCCAGGCTCCCAAGGAGCTCCCTGGTGGAAGGTGGGAAAGGCAGCACTTGGGGTCGAAGCTAAGCATGGGCTTTGCTGTCTCAGAGGCATGGACAAAGGGGAAGGTTGCCTAAACTTGTGGGTGGCATCAGATTTTTTACAGAGTTTGGAATTTGACAGTCCTGATTAGTGGGAGAAGGCAGAGAAGGGCAATTGAAGCAGAAGGAACCACACAGGCAAAAGCCGAGAGGAGGCAGAGAGCTGCCAGGAGAATTTCTGTATGTTACTGTGAGCTGGGTGTATCCAGGCTGTGTCATCAGGGGTGCAGAGTGGAAGCTCAGGGTAAGGTTAATGTGAGCTGGGTGTATCCAGGCTGTGTGATCAGGGAGCAGAGTGGATGCTCAGGGTAAGGTTAGTGTGAGCTGGTGTATCAAGACTGTGTGATCAGGGGAGCAGAGGGGAAGCTCAGGGTAAGGTTACTGTGAGCTGGGGGTATCCAGGCTGTGTGATCAGGGAGCAGAGGGGAAGCTCAGGGTAAGGTTAGTGTGAGCTGGTGTATCCAGGCTGTGTGTTTGAGGGCACAGAGGAGATGCTCAGGGAAAATCAGAAGCAGAAAGGCACTGTGAGGGCCAGGGAGGCACATTCCTGGATCAATGGAGGACTCTCCTGGGCTGTTGGTCATTTGGGGGATCAGCCAGGGTCCTGCTGCCCAGAGAAAGCCCCCTGGCCTCAGGGAAGGGCTTGGTGCATATATGCATTGCTAGGGGCAGGAGAGAGGCTGACACTGCTCCCTACAAACAGAGGGCCCCAGATCCTCCACACCCGGCCTCTGAACTACCCAGCACACTCACTGATTTATTCTAGACCCAGGGGAGGGGGCAGAAAACTGAAGCTTTCTAGCCAATCCCCCACCTGCTCCCCATGTCCAAGACAACTGAGGCTCATGGCAGGGGGTTGGCCACAGTGTGCCAGGTGCTTAGATTTGAGTTCCTTTACTCATCAGAGGAGGAAGGACTTTCCTTCTGCTTGCCTAGAAGCTGAAGCCAAGAAAGGCAGGAAGGGTTGGAGGGAGGATACTCGTTTTCTTCCCCCAACTCTGAGAGGAGCTACGGCCCTGGGCGCAGGACGCCCTGTGAGCCACTTGGGTGGCTCCACCACTGCCCTGCCCTCCCCCCACCCAGGCTGGGCAGGTGCAAGAGGCCCCCCAGCCCCCAACCCTGAGTCACTGAGGAGCCCCGGTGGCCCTGGACCTGGGAAGAGTTTTGCAGTTGAACACCATTGTGAGTTGCCCACACAATGGCTTGAATGGTGGGTGGGTTCATACAGGACAGCCTCACCACCTCTGATGGGGTGTGTCCCCCAAGCACGTTGGTCACCACAAACAGAAGCAGTTTAACTACCTTTGTCCCCAAGACTCAGAACCTGATGCTGGGGGTTGTTCGTAGCTGGGTGGACCCCTGCTCCTGTCCCTGGGAAAGCTGGTTGCCTGAGCTGTGTGCTGACACCCCTTCCCAGCCTCCATCACTCCCAGAGTTCCCAGGACTACCCCCCAGGCCACACCAAACCCTCCCCAAAGAGGGATTCTCAGTCCAGACATCCTGCAGGACTTTTGATGTAAAATGCTGCTAAAAGACTCCCTTAATTCCTGGATGGAAATCTGAGTCCATTGAAGCAGGCAGGCTGTGTGTTCTTGGGTCTGATACCCAACCTCTGAGTCTTCCACTCACTTCTTTCTCCACCCTGGCCCCCTGTGGCTAAGACACTCCAGGATCCCCAGGACCTCTGCGACCCACATTTTTTTTTTTTAATTAAATCATAGCTGTGTACATTAATGTGGTCATGGGGCACCATACACTAGTTTCATAGACTGTTTGACACATTTTCATCACACTGGTTAGCATAGCCTTCCTGGCATTTTCTTAGTTATTGTGCTAAGACA
>CAUYPK010057553.1:0-20528 GCA_963574355.1 Loris lydekkerianus | reverse complement strand
GGCAGGAGCTGGTTCTACTGGCTGGCATGGCGGGATTCAGTCCATGTGGTGGGTGGACTCGGGGACCCCACTCTGAGTTTTATGGTTCAGAGTTTCCCTTTTTGATCAGGACCAGCTAGTTTGCAGTGCAGCCTGAACTGCCAACCCCCTCCAACTTTCTTCAGCAGGAATGTTGTGGTCTTGCTCAATCCCTGCTGGTCTGGGGGAGGGCGCCAGCCCTTGGGTAGTTCAAAATGTCTGTTGCCTGGGAGGGCTCCCTTTCCTTCTATTGTCCTACAGGTTGCCTGGTTCCCTATGGTTTTAAGTGGCTCTCCTTTTGGATTACTCTCTCAGTTCAGGAACAAATATTTGTTAATTGGGTTTTGTCAGCATTTGCAAGCCACTGCCCTCTGTAAGAAAGGGGTCAGCTGGCCAGCACGACCAGGCAGGGAAGAATTTCTACAACAGAGTCTGTGGTTTCAAATTATCCCTCAGATATAGCAGTTCACCACTTCCCTGAGTGTCTCCAGCTGAGCGTCTCATACCAATAATCCAGAATCAGGGAAAGTCCAGACACCCTTTCTTCTCTCCTGATGTCTCGGGAGAGGTGGGCTACATGTCCATCCTGTCTGCCATTATGCTCCACCTCTTGCACACAGATCTTAACTGAAGACAAAGATGTGGGTAAAAGCAGAGATTAATTGTAATTTAAGCAAAGATTGTAAATGAGAAGGACAGGGATATATTTGTTAAGTTAACTAGAAAAGGGCAAAATACAGAAACCTGATAATATCAAAATTAAGAGCAATAGAGAAAGATTAAAAAATGGCACAAGACAGTGAGAAGAAAGTACATTTGAGACAGCATCAGTAGAATATAAGGAATTTTAATGCAGAGGGATGAGAATGTCCCCCTTTACAGAGTCAGAAAAGTAGTCACTTCTATATTACATAATAAATATGTTATTATAAAGTATGTCTAGGACAAAGGTAGGTTAATTTAGATGGAAGATAAGGGAAGAACTCTCTGAGGAGGACATATTTTACCTGAGACCTAATCAAAGAAAAATGAGACATTAAAAAATTGGGAGAAAAATTTTCCAGGCAGTCAGAATGGCAAACAATTTTGAGTTTGAAATGTGTACAGAGTAGCAGGAAGGCCAATATGGCTGGAGCAAGGTTGGAAATACTTTTTTTGTTTGTTTATTTGTTTGTTTGATACACAGTCTCACTATGTTTCCTCAGTAGAGTGCCATCATGTCACCACTCCCAGCAACCTCAAACTCTTGGTTTAAGTGATTCTCTTGCCTCAGCCTCCCAAGTAGCTGGGACGACAGGTGCCCACCACAACACCTGGCTATTTTTGTTGTTGTTGTTGCAGTTGTCATTGTTGTTTTTAGCAGGCCAGGCCAGCCTCGGTGTATGTGACCAGCACTCTAACCACTGAGCTATGGGTGCTGAGCCAGGAAATACCTCTTGATAGATAGGCACAGACCAGAACAAAGACATATTTAAAGATTGTGGAACACAGACAGTAAGTTTGAGCAGAAAAGTGTCAATATCTAATTTTCATTGTTCAAAGAATTTCCGTATCTTTATGTGGAGGAAGTCTACAAGGAGCAAGGAAGAAGAATAGAGATTGGGTAGCCACTTATGGCAGAAATCCAGGTAAGGATGATGGTAGGATAGCCTAGGTCCTAGGTTGTTTGTGGTAAAGAGGGAAAAACATCTGAATTCAGAATCTATTCTGAAAGTGGCAAAGTTCAAAACACTTGCTCATGTGGAGAGAAAAGGAGTGCAGGTTGCTTGTAGGTGTTAATCTACATGTAAACCACTGAGATGGAAGCTTGTTGGAAGACAGAGGAGATGAACTTGTCTCCTTTGGCCAAATTGAATATTCTATGTTTTGTAAATATCAAAATGGAGCTATTGGGTAGGTAGTGTGATAACAATAATATAAATGTGGAGATGAGGGGCAAGTTTGGGGCTATTGACAGAAGAATATGAATTAAGCCACAGAGGGAGTGAGAGTGGTTAGAAAAGAGAAGAGACACATTGGCTGTGGTTTGAAGAAGCCATATTCAAAGTTCTGGAAAATAAAAGAGAATGAGAAGGAGTCTTCACGGTGGTAGGAGGAAAATCATGGCACTGTGTTGTCCCAGGGGCCAAATGGAGAGAATGATTCAAATATTAGGAGCATCTATTTCAAATGATGCCAAAAATTGAAAATTGATAAGAACTTAAAACCATGTATTAAATCCTAAGAATTCAGCAAGAAAATTTCAGTGGTTTCTTGGGAGATAAGAGATAACATAGAGAAGCTTCTGAAAAAGTGGGAATTAAGAAGTTGGAAATATGAACAGAAATCTTCTTTTTGATAACTTTTTCTTTAGAGGAGAACATAAAAATGGGTGATATAGTTAAAAAATGCTATGGCATCAAAGGAGAACCTTAAAAAAAAAAATGCACAAAAGACAGCAGAGCATGCTTATACATGAATTGATGATACAACTTCAAGGTCTTTGAGTCAGTCCCGAGCAGAGGGGTTGGTTTAGTTGTTGGTTTAATTGTTGGAATCATTCATTCCTTTGAAGATGAAAGGAAAAGGTATATGGACATATATTAAGATTTTTTTTTTTTTTATTGTTAAATCATAGCTGTGTACATTAGTGCAATCACCTGTACCCAAGATTTTTAATGGCAGGATGATCAAATTGTATGTATTATCTAATTGCTGCTGTTCCCCCTTCCTTCCTCAGGGGTAGCAAAATCAAGGTCATTGGTTGAGACTAAGGAATTGATTCAGAAGACAATGGATTCAGTAGTCAGAGATGATAGTATTGAAGTTTCCATTGAAATTTACAACTGTTCAAAATTATAGTTAGTGGTGGAAAAGATGTAAAGAGCAGAGTTAGAAATATGGCTGATATAGGACAAATTAAAAAAACATAATATAGGATAATTAACATCAATGTCCTCATTAGTATGCTGAATGATCACCTTACATACCCCTTGCTTTCTTCTTTATGTTTCCTCATATTTCTGTGCTTCCCCACTTCTTTGAATCATCATTTCTAGTAGAGAATTAACAAAAAAATATAAGAGCCTATAAAAATGAAATCATTTCATTTTCAAGAGAAATTTCTGGAGAAATATTTGTCTGGGGAGATGACTGCCAGAGAATAGTGACCGCTGGAGAAATTTGTGGATTTAATTTTTCCATGCCAATGTTGTCTTCTTTGAAAGTACGTAATCAAAATTTATTTGTATCCCTTTCTCATTGTAGATTTTCAATAAGAAAAAAGGAAAGAGTAGCCAACACTCTCCTGTGATTAAGTCATTGCATTGTGAGAAATCTGGTTATACTTTGTTGTAAGGACACTTTTGTTCACTACACAATGCCTTTTTGATTAACTCCCCCAGGAAATTGGAGCTTTAGCAATTGTTCATGTAGATTCTGTACACTTGTACCACAACAATTTAGCTCTTCACATGCTTTACTTTTGAAGATGTGGCACTTAGCTCAATGAAAGAAAAAGTTAAATCTAAGACTTCTGGTGAACACAAGGAAAGTGGCAGAATCTCAAAGCTTGGTATAATTCAAGATCATTGCTGCTTAGTTTTCAAAGGCATATTGGTACCCTGAAAATTATCATTAAATCTACATGACAATTTTTGGCATGAGACTTCTTACATTCTAAGTGCAGAGGTTTGTGTAATATAATTTCAAAGTTTTTTAATGGTTATGTATTTACCACTATCATTCATTTAGTTTGGTACCACTAGGTATATTAAAGCTAATGAGTATTCAGATCCTCATTAAAGGGCAAAAAAAGAGAGCTCTTATCTTTCTGCTAAAGAGCTTTTCAACGAGGAGGCATATCCTTGAATTATCAGCTCACAAGGTTTTTCCAATCTCCAACTCATACATGAACATCATGTCACAGCATAGTACATTCTAAGTATTAATAAAATTTTCAGATGTGAAGAATAAATGGCTATCTGCTTTTCATAGTCATAGCTATATAGAGAAACTCTCAGTGCACCCATATTTGGACCCCTTATGAAATGATATGTCCATTTTATATCCAGGCTTCTTGTCAGAAGGTTTTCTCCTTGTTGCAAGGACTTTAGAGCACAGAGATATAGGTCAAACCAAGTATCATTGAGTTTTTGTAAATTTTAATGAAAGAAAATGGGATACTAGAATGAAAAGTATTAGGTTTTTGAAGTCCATGATAAAAACCCTATCCCTAATTTACATCCCTCTCTCCCACCAGCTCTCTTGTTAATCTTATATTTGCAGGGTGCCTGCAGGGTCCATTTAAAGTGTAGAGGGTGCCAAGGCCAGATTGCAGGATGTTAGGGAGAAGACAGACTATGAAAAAGTGGAGGCTGAGAGTACACACAAATTTTTTTGTTTGCTTTTAGAGAGAAGGTCTTACTCTGTCACTCAGGCTGGAGTACTGTGTTGTAATCCTAGCTTGCTGCAGCCTTGAGCTCTGGGGCTCACACAATCCTCCAGGAATGCACTATGATGCTCAGCTAAATTTTTTTTTTTTTTTTTTTACTTTTTGTAGAGATGGGTCTAACTATATTGCCTAGGCTGGCCTCAAATGATCCTTCAGCCTCAGCCTCCCAGATTGCTAGGATAATAGGCATAAACTACCACTCTCAGTCTATACAGTAACACTATCAGTAAACAGTCTATACAGTAACACTATCAGTAAACACCACTATGAACTTTAGGAGTAAATGAGGCAGGTTTAACATTCATCTTCATGATTGAGCAACCAATGTCCTTCTATCTATGATTCCACCATCTTTACTAGATGGCTAATTTTTTCACATACTTCATAAGAAGGTATTTGAAAAGGTATATAGAAAATATTTAACAACATTTATCTAGGAAGACAACAGATAAGAGGAAGATAATATGACATAAAACAAAAATTAACAATAATTAATTGAACAAAATATCCCCAAAAGGCAGAGGTGACCAAATCAGGGTTCAGGCAGGTGAAGAACTTTTATTGTAACAAGAAGAAAAATGGAGTTGGAGTTTAAGTACTATATTCTTTAAGCAAGTATGTTTTTCAGGGAATTAAAGACATCCTATCTGGTAGATATAAGTAGTAAGCAAAATAATCTGCTGAGGGTTAAGAAAGGAAATCTCTAATCTCTAGAGATTTCAGACTATTGCAGAATGCTTGAAATAGCTGCTTTGGACAATGATAAAGTGACTTGATAAGAAAATAAGGATTATCAGGAATATTTGAGATGATATACATTTGGTTGAAAATAATAAAGTAATAAACAATCAGACTAAAAAACAAAAAATGGAACCTTTCAGAAATGAAACATTTCTAATAATGATAAGATCCAGAATATGGCCCTAGCAAGTTGCTGAAATGTAGGAAAATGTACTGAGAATTAGGAGAAAAAGAAACTAATGATTTGGGGGATTGGTCATTTAAAGTCACTTTGAAATTGCCATTGGCATAACTTTTGCAGCACGTCCAACCATGTTTTTGTTATGAATGGATAGCAACCAGCTCTAAAGATGGACCAAGCATCCCCATACCTGAGGTTTCCTTGGTGTTCCTTTCTGTGTGGTCTTCGCCCATACTGGATTCACCCCTACAGTATTATGTCAGTGACATAAGTCAGTCTCAAACAGAAATCTTTTAAGTAGATATTCAAAGAGTATTACCAAAAATCTTAGACAATAAATGAAGAGAACTTGAGGTCAAAGAAATTAAGGGTGTATAGTTTCCAGGACTAGGTCATAAAGACCTTGTGGTTCTCACCATCATTCTCTTCAATCACTTTTTCTTGTGTCAGGAAGAATCAGTGTTCTTTGATTCTCTGAATCTGATACAAGAGTAAAGGAAAATATTTTCTTACAAATGCTTGACATTTTTTTAAAAGTTGAAATGATTATATGATTATGATCTATGATGTAGACTTATGATCATCTTTTTCTCAAGAATTGAAGTATATTACAGTTGAAAAAATTCAAATCTTTAGTAGAAAATCTTGGTTTAATGATTGGGAGACATTATGTTGTCATTTATTTAGGAGGTGGAATAATTTTTTGTTTATTTGTATTTCCTTGTAGGACAACTGAAGTTTACTAAAATCATGTTAGTGTAGTCTTACACTTTGATTAGTTAAATACTAAGTAAGACATGTTTACACTCAGTCTGCTAGCAAGAAAAAAATGGTAGTATCCAAACTATTTGTCAAGGATTGCCATTTTGACATAACTATTAATTAGCTTTTTAAAAAAGTTCATGTGAGAAAAAAATTATTTACTAATGGTCATCTGAAAATTCTTATAAATTGGTGCTTTTTGCTAATTTCAAGGTCAAAAATACCTTTGAAAATGAACAAATAAGAACTTTTTCAATAAAATATATAGATATTCATTAAAATTTTTGATTGTAAATTTAGGTATTATAAACACTAAACATTCTATTGACACTTGGTTTAAAATTTATGCTCTTGATTGTCTAAATTTAACCTTGTAGTGGGCCAGTGTTTGTTCACATATGCCTATGTTATTTATTAAGGATGTTTCCCCATCCCAGTCTATCAGAATCTTCAAGAAGGAATTAGAAATCTATATATTTCACTATTCCCATAGTGATTCTTAGGATTAGGATGGTTCTAGAAACATTAGGTGAAACAGACTGTCAGAAAACTTGGTACTCAGACCATGGTGATTCAATATTTGATATAAATTATTTTGGGTAGCATGTTGTCAGCCTATATTAATAGATATTATGAGATTTGATGAAAAAATTTTATGTGCTTCTATGTGTATATGATTGAATATATTCTTTGAGTTAACATGCAAGTATGTTACATTAAAACATTGTAAAACTTAGTGCAAAAACAATAATAATTTGATGATATTTACTGATTCTGTGAATCAAAAATTTGGATAGTGCACAATTATACTGGGTGGTGTCCTTTCATAGTGTCTGACAGCTACGAAGAAATGAAAGATTGGAGTGACTAAAATGCTGATAGCTACAAAGATATGGATGCTTCATTTCTCATGTCTATGATAACTAATTTCATATGACTCAAAGAATGAGTTCATATGGAGCTATTAGCCAGTGTACCCATATGAAGTATTGCCAGATGGCTTGATGTTCTTCAACAATGGTTATCTCAGAGCAATCATTCTTCCTATGATGGGTCAGGGCTTCAAGGGTGAGTACCAGTGAACAAACTGGAACTTGGATGGTGTTTTCTAACACAGCTTTAAAAATCATGCATCATTTTCTCTTTCATATGATATTAGCTATAAATTTACTAAGGCCAGTCCATATTCAATGTTAGGAAAATTAGACCTGACCTCTTATTGGGAGAAGTGTCAAGGAATTTGTGGCTATCTTTAAAAAATGAATTTGTAACAGATTGTTCATTGCAGCTCAATTCATAATACCTAAGTCATGGAAGAAGCTCAAGTGCCCATCAACCCATGAATGAATTAATAATTTGTGGTATATGTATACCATGGAATATTACATAGCCTTTAAAAAGATGGAGACTTTACCTCTTTTATGTTTACATGGATGGAGCTGGAACATATCCTACTTAGTAAAGTATGTCAAAGTGGAAGAAAAAATTTCTTATGTACTCAGTACTATTGTGAAACAAATTTACAATCACTCATACTTTCATATGAAGAATAAATCACAACTGTGGCCCAAGATGAAGGAGGGAGGAGGGGGGCTCTGTGGGGAGGGGGAATGTCAGATGGAGGGAGGGTGAATTTTGGGATCATACCTATGGTGAATAATGCAAGGGTACATGTTGGATCTATTAGTATAGAGTATAAATGTCTTAACACAATAATTAAGTAAATGAGATGAGGTATAAATTAATCAGTGTGATGAAGCATTCCTAATTTTATATGAAAGCAGCACATTACGGAAAGGTCCATAAATGCATTAATGTACACATGAAAACAAACAAACAAACAAAAAACTAGTGTGGTACAGTATCCTCTTTGTAAAGAGAAATATAGAAATTTTTCTCTCAAGAACAGAAACGTTTTTTATTCTCTCAAGCAATTCAGCTTTTACTTGTGAATTGCAAAGGCTATCAGGCACATTTCTCTTAAATACATAGGAATTCATAGAATAAATTTTGTGGACAATATATTATATAGTTTTGAAATATACATATATATATATTGTTTTGAACATAAATAAAGGTGGAGTAGTGGTCTTGGTGAAAAGATAAATTAGATATGACTTATCAAGGAAGATGTCATATAAAGCTGCTTGGGAGAGAGGGCTGATCTGGACACACAGTGCTGGAATTCATGAGAAGTGTAACTGACAGGAGTTAAGTTAGGATATTCAGTGAAAAGGTGAAGTCAAAGTATCCTTGGAAGGTAAATATGTTGTATTATATAAAGATAGATAGATGAAGTAATTCTCCTGTGGATGTTTAAAGTGGGGAAGACACTAAAGTAGAAAAAACAAAGTTAAGAGAAGAGCATAGATGGTAAAAGATAAAGAAGTTTTAAGAGGGAATTATCAGCTGTGATAAACAATCTAGTGCAATTGTCCTTATGACAAAAGGATATTTTTCTTCTGGGTAAATGCCTGGAAGTGGGATTGCAGGATCAAATGGGAAGTCTAATTTGAATTCTTTGAGTATTTGCCATACTTTCTTCCAAAGAGTTTATATTAGTTTGCAGTCCTACCAGCAATGTAAAAGTGTTCCCTTCTCTCCACATCTGTGCCAGCATCTGCAACTTTGAGACTTTGTGATGTAGATGATTTTACTGTGGTTAGGTAATATGTCAGTTCTCCCAGCACCATTTATTGAATAGAGATTCTTTTCCCCAGTGAATGCTTTTGTTTAGTTTACCAAAGATCAGATGTGTATAAGAGACTGGTTTCATCTCTTGGTTTCATATGTTTATGTCTCTATTTTTGTGCCAATACCATGCTTTTTGATTTGCATTTCCCTGATGATTAATAATGATGAACATTTTTTCAAATGTTTGTTAGCCATTTGCCTATCTTCCTTAGAGAAGGTTCTGTTCATATCTCTTGCCCAGTGATAGACAGGAATGTTTTCTCTTTCTTTGTTGATTGAGTTCTCTATAGATCCTAATTATCAAACCTTTGTCAGATTCATAACGTGTAAATATCTTTTCTAGTCCTTAGCTTTGTAGAGGCTATTCAATTTATTTAAGTCCCATTTGTTTTTTTGTTATTGTTGCAATTGCCACTGAAATCTACTATAAAATCTTCCCCCAGGGTGACATTCTCAAGAGTTTTTCCCACACTTTCTTCTAGGATTTTTATCATTTCATGTCTTAATTTTAAATCTTTTATCCATCATGAGCCAATTTTTGTAAGTGGCAAAAGACATGAGTCCAGTGTTTCAGTCTTTTTCATGTGGATATCCAGTTCCCCCAGCACCATTTATTCAATAGGGATTCTTTTCCCTACTGTAGGCTTTTGTTTGGTTTATCCAAGATCAGATGGCTATAATAGACTGGATTAATGTTTGGTTTCTATTTGGTTTCATATGTCTGTGTCTCTATTTTTTATGCCAATACCATGCTTTTTTGATCACTATAGACTTGCAATATAGCCTAAGCCCAGCAGAGTGATGCCTCCAACTTTTTTTTTTAATTCTAAAAATTGCTTTGGCTCTACGGATTGTTTCTGGTTCCATACAAAACAAAGACCTACTTTTTCCAGTTCTAGAAAGTATGATATTGATAATTTAATGGGGATTGCATTGAATCTGTATATTGCTTTGGATAGTATAGACATATTAAGGAAGTAGATTCTTTCCAGTCAAGAGAATATGTTCTTCAATTTGTTAATATCTTCTGATATTTATTTTCTAAGAATTTCATAATTCTCTTTGTAGAGGTCCTTCACTTTTTTGATTAGGTGTATTCCTAGGTATTTCATTTTCTTTGAAGACACTGTGAGGGAATTTTGTCTTTAACTTCTCAACTTGGCTGTTTTTGGCATATACAAAGGCTACTAATTTGTGGACATTGATTTTATGTTCTGAGACATTACATTTTTTGAGCACTTCCAGGAGTTTTGTGGTTGAATCTATGAGGTTCTCTAAGTATGAAATCATACCATCATCACAGAGTGAGAGTTTGACCTCTTCTTCTTCCATTTGGATTACCTTTATATCCATTGCTTGCCTGATTGCATTGGCTAGAACTTTCAGAATTATGTTGCATAGTATTGGCAATAGAGGACACCTTTGTCTGGCTCCTGTTTAAGTGGAAAAGCTTTCAGTTTTACACCATTCAGTATGATATTAGCTGTGGGTTTGTCATAGATGGCTTCAATCAGTTTAAGAAATGTGCCACCTATGCCTATTTTCTTAAGTGTTCTTGTTAGAAAAAGATGATGAATTTTATTAAATGCTTTTTATGCATCTTTTGAGAGGGTCATATGGTCTTTGTTTTTGCTTCTATTGATATACTGAATTACATTTATGGATTTGTGTATGTTAAACCAGCCTTGCATCGGTGGGATAAAGCCTACTTGATTGTGATGTATAATTTTTTTTTCTCCTTTTTTGACCAGGGCTGGGTTTGAACCTGCCACCTCTGGTATATGGGCCTGGTGCCCTACTCCTTTGAGCCACAGGCACCACCCATGATGTATAATTTTTTTCATATGTAGCTGTAATCTGTTGGTTAAAATTTTATTGAATATTTTTACATTTTTATTAGTGAAATTGTAACTGTAGTTCTCATTTTTTTGTTAGGTCCTTGCGGGTTTTGTAATCAAGGTGATAATTGCTTCACAGAACATGTTGGGGAAGGTTCCCGCCTTCTCAGTGTTTTGAAATAGATTCTGCCATATGGATATAAGCTCTTTGAAGGTTTGATAGAATTCTGGTGTGAAACTGTCTGGTCCAGGCCTTTATTTATTTATTTATTTATTTATTTATTTATTTATTTATTTATTTTTGAAGATTTTTTAAAATTGTTTCTTCAATCTCAGTGCTTGATATTTGTCTGTTCAAGAGATTTATTTATTCTTTGTTAAGTCTAGGGAGAGTTGCAATTCCAGATATTGGTCCATTTCATCCACATTTTCAAATTTCTGGGCGTAGAGTTACTATGCCCTGACTACTACTATAAGAAACTTTATTTTGTTTGCTTGTAGTAGTAATTACATAAAGTTTCTTGTAGTAGTAGTCAGAAATAATCTCTTGTATCTCTGTGATATCTGTTGTTATTTCCCCTTTTCAACTCTTATTGAGATTATTAGAGATCTTACTTTGCTGTTCCTAGTTATTTGGACAAAGTTTTATAGGTTTTATTTTTTTTTAGAATAACCACCTTTTTGTTTCATTAATATTCTGAATGATTCTTTTGTTTTCAATTTCTGATTTAATTTTAGTTATCTCTTTTCTTCTACTACTTTTGGGATAAAATTGTTCTTTCTTTCCCATTTCCTTAAGATGATGATTCATTAGTTTGTTGATGTGCTCTCTTTCTCTTTCTTTTCTTTTCTTCCTTTCTTTTTTTTTTTTTTTTCTTGGATGCCAGCATCTAATGCAGTAAATTTTCCTCTTTTGACTGTTTATGTAGTACACCGTAGCTTTCGTAACATTTTATGTCTGAGGAATTTAATAATTTCCTACTTTATCTCTTCCTTGACCCAAATATGATTCATCATAAAGTTTTTTAATTTCCATGCCTTTGTGTGGAGATGAAAATTTTTATTGGAGTTGAGTTTCACCCCGATTGCCATGTGGACTGAAAAGATACACGTATATTTTGAATTCTTTTAATTTTGTTGAGGTTTGATTTGTATCTTAGGATATGATCTGTTTTGGGGTATGTTACTTAGGTTAGGTCTACTGTGTTCTATATATGACTCATAAGCTAATGTGTTCTAGGGTCACATTTAAGTCTCTTGTATTTTTGGTTAGTTTCTATTTAGATGATCTGTCCAGTTCTGCCAGAGGGGTGTTAAAGTCCCCAACTATTATATTGTTATGGGATATCATATTGCTCAGACCAATCAAGGTCTGTTTTATAAATCTGGGAGCATTTGAGTTGGGTGTGTAAGTATTTAGAATTGAAATGTCCTCTTATGGTATTGTTCCCTTGACCAGAATGAAGTGACCATTTTTGTCTTTCTTAGCTTTGGTTGCTTTAAATGCACTTGTACCTTAAAATAAGATTGTGACCCCTCTTTTCTTCTGATTTCCATTTGCCTGAAATATTGTTTCCCAACCTTTTACCCTGAATCTTGTTTTGCCTTTCAAGATTAGGTGTGTTTTCTGGAGATAGCATATGGATTACTTGTTCTTTTTTCTCCAATCACCCAGTCAGTGCAGTGGGGAATTAAAGTCATTAATATTTTTTGAGAGAATTAATAAATGTGGTGGCATTCTATTTATCTTATTTTGTGAAAGTCTATTGCTTAGTTTTCTACTTTGTGCCATTGTGGAATCTAGGTTTTGTTCTTTAGTTTCTGGGTGTTAGTTTGCTAGTGGTCCATGGTGATGATCAGTGTACAGAATAGTTCAAAGTATTTCTTGTAGAATTGGTCGTCTTGTGGTGCATTTCCTCGATGTTTGCGTATCAATAAAAGATTTGATTTCTTCATCCATTTTGAAGGATACATAATTCTGGAAAATTGTTTTGTTTAAGAATTTTAAAGGAAGATGACCATTCTCTTCTGGCTTGGAAATTTTCAGCTGAAAATTCCACTGTCAACCTGATGTATCTGCTTCTTTAGGTTAGTTGGCACTTACTCCTGGTGGCTTGCAAAATTTTCTCTTTCATCTTAACTTTGGATGGGTTTATTACAATGTGGCTTGGAGATGCTCTCTTCATGTTGAGATGACCCAGGGTTCGATATAACTCCAAAATGAGCATTTTGGAATCATTAGTGCAACTTGGGAGATTTTCATTTATGATATCCTCCAGTAGGGCTTCCATTCCTTTAGGACATTTTTCTTCCCCTTTCAGGATTCCTATAATTTATATGTTTGAATGTTTTATGATGTGTAATTATTCTCTGAGTGAATATTCTACTTTCTCTCTCTTCTTTTCTGCCTCTTTAACTACCTGGGTTAGCTCAAGAGCTTCATTCCCTAGCTCCAAGATTCTTTCTTCTCCATGCTCTAATATGTTATTGATACTTTCTACTGCATTTTTAAGTTCCCTGATTGACTCCTTCAATTCTTTAAGCACCACTATATCCTTTCTATATTCTTCATATCTTTCATCCACTTTTTTGGTTCTGTTTTTCCACTTCTTCCCTTTATTGCCTTTCCCTTCAATATTTTAAATTACCTTTCTGTCATTTCAATGAAATTTTTGTAATTGGAATCCTCTGCAGTAGCTGCCTCATGGTCCCTTGGAGGGTTGCTGCTTTGGTTTTTCATGTTGCAAGAATTTTTCTGTTGATTTTTCCTCATGTGTTTTTTTTTTTTATGAATCACTTTCTTCCCCTACTTTTTCCTTCTCACTACCTCCTTCACTTTAAATTACTTTGTCTCAGAGCTTAAGTGATGAAGTTGCTTTTTGGCACAAGGCCAAAAGGAAGAGAGGAGTAAAGAACAAGCAGGGAGAAAGAAAAGAAAAAAAAAATTTTAAGTAAAAGAAACATAGGTGAAAGAAAAGAATTAAAGAGCAGAATAGAATAAAGGAAGAAAGAGAGAAAAAGAGTGATAGGAGAAATGGTAGTGATTGGCTGAGTGCTATGACCATACCCACAAATCTAGGCTTCTGTGGGGTTGAGCTGGGTGAGTTCCTCAAAATCAGGAAATCCTTATCAGCTTGGTCAAAGGCAAGGCTCCATCTACACAAAATATAGAAAAGAAAATCTGCAGCATATCAGATTCAGCATTCAGTATATCAGCAGGGACTTACCAATTCCTTCTTTCCACAGGCCAAAGCTAGAAGAACACCCTAGACCATGAGCTTGTGACCTTTTTGAGCCAGACGACCAATGGTATAATCTCCCAGCCAGACCAATGCTGTGACCACCCCAGCTCCCAGAGAAAAGAAAAAAAATAAAAACAAAATTCAATAAAAAATTCAAAATACAGTTATATCTGATAAAGAAAAGAACAGAGATATTTAGATTGTTGTATGAGATGTTTATGGGGAAATACTAGAAAAGTAGAAACATCCCTAGGAAAAGAGAGAAAAAAAGGAAATAAGTAAAAAAGGAAGAAAGAATATAAGAGGTTAAAAAAAATGACAAAAATGGAGCAACCCTTAATACTAAAGAAAGTAAAAATAAAAAAACAAAAATACAAACAGACAAAAAAACCACAACAACAAAGAGAGAAAATCAAAACAAAACAGAAACAAACAAAAAAAAATAAGAAAAATTGGGGAAAAGAGCAAAAAATGAAATAAATATATATAGCGATATATTTCCTGGGCACCACTGTGGTGTTACAAGATAGAAACCTCACTTGCTGGTTTTGCTATATATAAAACAGGGACAGAAAGCCACTTTCTAGTTGCAGAGGAGATCTGGTTCTATCTTTCTGACTTACATGCCCTCAGTGAGGGCCTGGTCATTTCATCAGTATTCAGTCTCCATAGAATTAGGGTCCTAAAGCTCTTGTAACCTTTCTTAGGAGGCCTGTCAAATAGTGCCCCTATCAGCCAAGTGGCCTTCCCATTGGTGCGAGGTCCATTCAGCTCACTCTAAGGTAGATGCCTGAGCCCAGCATGCACACCAGACTCTTCCTGCCCCACAATGGCAGCAACCTAGATAGTTGCCAAGTTGTTTGGACACTTACTCCACCCAGTGTTTAATCCCAGCAGCTCG
This sequence comes from Loris lydekkerianus, assembly GCA_963574355.1. Taxonomy (NCBI): domain Eukaryota; kingdom Metazoa; phylum Chordata; class Mammalia; order Primates; family Lorisidae; genus Loris; species Loris lydekkerianus. The sequence continues at coordinate 5,719 of CAUYPK010057553.1, read as the reverse complement.
ATGCTGTTCAAATCCACTCACTCATTTTAAGCCTTTCAAGGAAGCTCCAGTGAACAGTTTATCCAAAATCCAGGCCAACTCTTTTCTGTCCCTAGGCCTCCACATGAGGGCTGGCTGGCCAGTCCTTGCCCTTAATCAAGTGCTTCCTTTCTGTGATAGTTTTTCTCAGCTCCAGACCACCTTGCTGACTCCAGTGAAGTCCACCACTGCTTCATTGTGGCCTCAGAGGGATGCCCTTGGGTGAATTCCCCCAGCCAGAGGAGGCTGGAGATCTCTTTTCACTGTCTTGCCACAAGTGGGCTGTTTCTGGTCTGCCATTTTGCTCTGTCTTTCAAAATGGAAAATTTTATCATTATAACATTTATCCAAACAAACCTGGAGTGACCATATTAATATTATCCAAATTAGATTTCAGAGAAAATAATATTACTCAGGATATTGAACGTCATTTCAAAATTGTAAATGGGTTCATGAATATGGCATAACAATCCTAAATGTTTATGTATCCAATATAAGAGTTTCAAAGTACATAGAGGAAAAATCAATAGAAATGAAGGGAAAAATGTGTAATTCCATAGTTCATGTCAAAGTTTCAATAATTTCTTTTCAATAGAAAAAAGAATAATCAGGAAGGATATTGAAGATATGAACTACACTTTCAGTAAAGTGGACCTAGTTGACAATTTTAGTATACTCGATACAAACATGACACAGTGTATCTTATGCAGAATTGCACATGGAACATTAACTAACATTCAATATAAAACAATCTAAATAACTAAAATGATTTAAGTCATTTTAGCAGAAATGTGATCTGGTAATTATCTTTGGTAATCCAGAGATATCTCTTATATCTCTGCTAAAATCTCTTAGTCACAGCAGAACTAAGTTGAAAATTAATAACAGAAGAGATATTGGGAAATTCCCCACATATTTGAAAACTAAAAAACATACTTTTAAATAACCTGTGGATCAAAAACAAGATCTATGATATTTTAAACTGAATGAAAATGAAGTAACAGCATATCAGAATTTGTTGGATACCACCAAAGCACCGCCTAGGGAGATATTTTCAGTCCTAAATACTATATCAGAAAATAGGAAAGTCTCAAATGACATCCACTTCTACCTTAAGAAATTGTGGGGGAAAGTAGACAAAGAAAAACAATAAAGATTAGAATGAAAATCAATGAAAACAGAAGACAAAAATGTACACACACAGAAACATCGTTAATATCTAAAGCTGGATCTTCAAGAAAGTCAATACAATTGAAAACAGCTATCCAGATTGATCAGACAAAAAGAAGCAGATTATTAAAGAAACTAGATATTATTGTTGTAGAATTTATAGATATTAAAGGGATAATAAAAGAATATCATAAACAAATTTTCTACCAATAATTCAAACAACTTAGATAAAATAAATGAATTTCCTGAAAAGATAACTGTAATAAACAAAGCTTTTCAACAAGAAAATAGAGACAAACTGAATGAACATTTTATTAATTAAAGTCATTAAATTTAAAGCTGAAAATCTTTTCACATGCAGAAAAATGCCCTCCAGGCATTTATGTCTCATTGGTACATTCTGCAATACATTTAAGGAGAAATAATATCAATTGTATTCAAACTCTTACAGAAATTGAAAATCAATGTCACTTTTCATTGGCAAAGTGACCATTTTACATGCAAAATGAGATCCTGCTGCACAAAATAGAATGGTTAAAATAAAAAAATACTGACCATACACTTACTACATGGTTCAGAGACCCCATTCTGGTATTTACCCAAGAAACATGAAACTATATACCCATACAAAGACTTGTATAAAAATGTGCATTTCAGTTATATTTGTAATAGAACAAAATTTGAAATAACAAAATGCCTTTAAATTGGAAATTATATGAAGAAATAGTAGCATATCCATACAGAAAAACTTTACTCAACAATATAACAAATAGAAACACAACTACATAATACTACTGAGTTAAGAAAGATAAATAATACATGTGTGATTCCATTTATATGGAAATCTAGAAAATGAAAACTAATCTATGGTGTCAGTAGATAAGCGTTTGCCTTGGGATAGAGTGTGATATGATGAGAAGCAAGGGTCAGAGATTACAAAGGGGCTTCAGGAGACTTCTAGGTGATGAATAGACTAATTATTTTGGTTGTGATAAAAGCCTACCATGTACATGCTGGTTGTTATTCTCTTCATGTATAGGGTACCGAGCTACCACATTCTATGACCTTGCTTTCCTACCTGTAATGAACAAATAACTACAGTTAAATTTCTCTAAATGGCAAATTACTTAGTAGATTATGTTTCATTTTTCTCTGTCCTTGCTAATAGAAAGTTTTAAAAATTATTTAATAGTGAACTTTTTGTCATTAAAGAAATTTCTAACTATACATTTATAAGTGACAGATTTATATTCAAATCAACCAACTTGAATATCTTTTCAATGATGTAAAGTTTTAAAAACATATTACATGAGTAGCTCTGAAGTCTGAGTTACCAGTGAGAGGAATTCCTTAATAGCTATTTGGTGATAACCATATTCAAAATAACACACTGATGGAAGAGTGTCTTATTATAATAATTTAATATTCATTAGGAATGAAAAATTAAAGAATAATTTGACACTTAGAAATTAATAATAGTTTAATGATTATAACATACTGACTTCTATAAATATAACACATAAAATTGGACAGTAGAACTTATTTGTTAACATGCAATATGAATAAAAAGTATTTGGAAATGCTTTTCATTAAAATATTTTATGAATTTTATTCACCCTGTGAATGTTTTTATAGTTTTATCTTTCAGCAAATACAAAAAGCATTTTTTTATCATTGCAAATTATTTGACTTCTCAAAATAATAATAATGATATTGGAGATGGACCAATAAAAGCATCCAGTGATCTTCCTTTTGCGTGAACATCAAGTCCAACAACTATCCACCCAAGCAAGCATCTTGAGAAGAAACAAAAACCAGGTGACCAATCATAGTACCTTGTTTTAATATTGTAACAAGAAAAGAGGTACTGAAGAGGGCTGAAAGACAATCTTGCATTACTCATCCCACCTCCCATACCCTAGTAGCCTCACCATCATGCCCAGTGGATAGAGATTCTGTGTGCCCCCAGGAGGAAGAGTAAAGTGTTTATGGGACTTTGCATTGAAACTCAGACCTGCTCTGGCACAGAGGAACACAGCTCAGGCAGGATGCTGCCAGTGTCCAGAGAGAGTGCATTGTGACCAATCCAGTGAGAGAGAGCCCTCAACCCCAAAACCAGAGTTCCAGGTAGATCCACCATCAGCTGACAAAAAGCAGCTCAGGGCCTGAATGAAATTTGTAAGGCACGTGTAGTCCTTGGTTAATTCCTGAGGCAGTGCTGGCTTGGAGCTGTAGACGTGAGGTGCATATGACTCAGTGAGATATCAGCAAGTAGTGGCCAAGCCAGTGCCTATGTTACCCCTTCCTCAACTTCAGGCAGTGTTGAGTCTTTCTCAGCTTGGGGAAAGGAAAGAGAAGAGTTTAGAGAACTTTGTTTTGCAAATTGGATCTGAGCTTAGCCACAAGGAAATAAAGTACCAAGCAGATTATTGAGGCCCCTAAATCCAGGCCTTAGTTCGTGGATGATATTTCTGGATTCACCATGGACAAGAAGAAAACATGTTTCCCTGGAGAGAAGAATCCAGTCCTAGCAGGATTCACCACCCACTGACTAAAGCACCCCTGGGGTTTGAATAAACATGAGGCAAACAGGTATCAGTCACTGCAGGCTTTAGGTGAGACTGAGTTGGCTTCAACTGTGACCTGGCCTTGATATCTGCAAAGGAATGCTCATCTCACTTCTCCCCCAATTCCAACAGCCTAGCACAGAGAGTGAGGGACGAGAGTGAGAGAATTTTCCTGGTAATCCAGAGATATCTCTTATATCTTATCCAAGTCCAACAAGGCAGTACAACTAGGGTTTACAAGAGTCACAACATTATTGGGCTTTGGGCATCCCCAGAACTGATATAGCTACAGAGATCAGAGACTTAGATCACAACACTCCACTCTCTTTGAATATCTGGAAAGCCTTCTCAAGAATAATAATTTCAACAAGCCCAGACTATGATGATTAAAATAAATACCTAATTCTTCAATGCCTACACATCAATGAATATCTGTAAGCATCTTAGCAAAGTATCTCAGGAATGGAAGAAAAAGTATCCAATGTACTCAGCCCTACTATGAAGCTAAATTATAGCTTTCACATGAAGGCTATAACCCAACTATAGCACAAGACTATGAGGAAAGGGCCAAGGAAGGGGAAGTGAGGGGGTAAGTTAGGGTGGAGGGAGGGTAATGGATGGGGCCACCCCTGTGGTGCATCTTCGAATGGATACAGGTGAAACTTACTAAAGGCAGAATACAAATGTCTACATACAATAACTAAGGAAATGCCTTGAAGGCTACGTTGAACAGTTTGATGAGATTATTTCAGGTTGTATATGAAATCAGCACATTGTACCCCTTGACTGCACTAAATGTACACAACTATGATTTAACAACAAAAAAAAATACAAAAAAAAAGAATGGAAGAAAAAGTATCCAATGTACTCAGCCCTACTATGAAACTAATTTATGGCTTTCATATGAAAGTTATAACCCAGTTATAACCTAAGAATATGGGGAAGGGGGAGAGGGAAGGGAGGAAGGGGAGAGAATGGGCAGAAGGAAGGTGATGGGTGGGATTACACCTGCGGTGCATCTTACAAGGGTACATGTGAAACTGAATATAATTCTCTTAACACAATAGCTAAGAGGAAGGCTATGTTAACCAGTGTGATGAAATGTGTCAAACTGTTTATAAAACCAGTGTATGGTGCCCTGTGATCACATTGATGTACATAGCTATGATTTAATATTAATCAAATAAATAAATAAAGTGGTAGTAAAACCAGTCTTCATTAGGATTGTAATCAAATGAATCGCAAAGCAACTTATTTCAACATATAAAGAAACGAGTGAAAAAAATAACTTTTTGACTGATACTATAACTGATGAAGATTTAGCAATTAGCAGTTGAAAACCCCAAACTTTATCATTTGCCCCTTTACTATTGTCCATCTTTGAGGAGAAAGGATTAGAGGATTTGGCCTTGGTAAAAGTAAATGGGTTCCAAAGAATCAGATCATTATCACTTTATTTTCATAAGCACACTGTTATATTTGTTTGTTTGTCATGTGTGTTTCCTAGGTTAGGCCCTGAGGAAAAACATGCATTATAAAAGGTGGCATAAACACAAAAAGCTTATAAAAATGTATTTGCTGGGGGAAAAAAAAAAAAAAAAACCCATATTATGTGGAGAAAAGGGAACACTTCTACACTGCTGGTGGGAATGCAAACTAATACGTTCCTTTTCGAAAGATGTTTGGAGAACACTTAGAAATCTAAAAATAGACCTGCTGTTCAATCCTACAATTCCTCTACTAGGTATATATGCAGAAGACCAAAAATCACATTATAACAAAGATATTTGTACCAGAATGTATATTGCATCCCAATTCATAATTGCTAAATCATGGAAGAAGCCCAAGTGCCCATCGACCCACAAATGGATTAATAAATTGTGGTATATGTACACCATGGAATATTATGCAGCCTTAAAGAAAGATGGAGACTTTACCTCTTTCATGTTTACATGGATGGAGCT
>CAUYPK010057552.1:0-18607 GCA_963574355.1 Loris lydekkerianus | reverse complement strand
AATTTGAAATATTTTCATCAAACTGCGTAACATAGCCTTCACAGCATTTTCTTAGTTATTGTGTTCAGAGATTTATATTCCACATTTAGTAAATTTCACATGTACCCTTGTAAGATGCACCGTAGGTGTGGTCCCACCAATCCCCCTCCCTCCCTTCCCTCTCCCCTTTCCCCATGTTCTTAGGTTATAACTGGGTTATAGCTTTCATGTGAAGCCAAAAATTAGCTTCATAGTAGGGCTGAATACATTGGATACTTTTTCTTCCATTCTTGAGATACTTTACTAAGAAAAATATGTTCCAGCTCCATCCATGTAAACATGAAAGAGGCAAAGCCTCCATCTTTCTTTAAGGCTGTGTAGTATTTCATGGTGTACGTATACCACAATTTATTAATCCATTCGTGGATCGATGGGCACTTGGGCTTTTTCCATGACTTAGCAATTATGAATTGGGCTGCAATAAACATTCTGGTACAAATATCTTTGTTATAATGTGATTTTTGGTCTTCTGGGTAGATACCTAGTAGAGGACTTATAGGATTGACTAAGATAGACTCTCACTGGATTAAAGATTTAAACTTAAGACATGAGACTATAAAAATACTAGAAGAGAGTGCAGGAAAATCCCTTGAAGAAATCGGTCTGGGCGAGTATTTTATGAGGAGGACCCCACCGGGCAACTGAAGCAGCTTCAAAAATACACTACTGGGACCTGATCATACTAAAAAGCTTCTGCACAGCCAAGAACACAGTAAGTAAAGCAAGCTAGCAGCCCTCAGAATGGGAGAAGATATTTGCAGGTTATGTCTCCGACAAAGGTTTAATAACCAGAATCCACAGAGAACTCAAATGCATAAGCAAGAAAAGAACAAGGGATCCCATCGCAGGCTGGGCAAGGGATATGAAGAGAAACTTCTCTGAAGGAGACAGGTATGCGGCTTACAGACATATGAAAAAATGCTCCTCATCTTTAATCATCAGGGAAATACAAATCAAAACTACCTTGAGATACCATCTAACTCCAGTAAGATCAGCCCATATCACAAAATCCCAAGACCAGAGATGTTGGCGTGGATGTGGAGAAAAGGGAACACTTCTACACTGCTGGTGGGAATGCAAACTAATACATTCCTTTTGGAAAGATGTTTGGAGGATACTTAGAGATCTAAAAATAGACCTGCTGTTTCTCTTAAATAATGAAAATAAATAGTAATATTAAATGAATATCCATTTTTATACTTAAGGATGAAATAAACGGGAAGCACTCCTACTGAGGTCTGGGATAAAACAAAAATGCTGTTTTGTCCAAATATGTTTGCACCTTGCTCAGTTTCACCCTTTATTTTATATACTTTATGGACTTCCTGGCTCCAGAGACCTTGAGTTTCCTCAGTTGATGCTAGAGCTAGTTTCTGCGGGTACTGCAGAACTTGATGTCCAAAGAGCTTATGCACCACATCTTAATTTGGGGCCAAATAGTCATGGCAAAGGGACCTGTGAGCCACACAGATGAGACGATTGGAAGTAGAAAATACAAAAACAGCTGCATCAGATGGAATTTTGTTTTTTGAAAATACAAGTTTTTTTAGTCTTATTTTTAAAGAGCTCTATTCCCTGGTTTATCTTTGGAACACACTCTTTTTATAATAACTGAAATATTTACAAGTGTAGAAATCATACAATGAAGGGCTTTAGTTTTGTTTTAATAAAAATACTATCAGACTACACAGATTTTATAACCCACGTGTTTCTCATTTAGCCATACATTATGACTGTTTTCCTATGTAAGAAATGTTTGTCCAAATATGATTTTGTGGGTTATGTAACATGTCATGATATGGCTGTACCGTGATTTATTTAACTTTGCCCTTATTGATGGCCATTCACTTTAAGGAATATTTCCACCTCTTTGAGAAATATGTTGTATGAGTGCAACCAACAGGAAACCCTTTAGATTTTCCTCATGGCCTAGACCAGTGGTTCTCAACCTTCCTAATGCCTCCTAATGCCTTTAATACAGTTCCTCATATTGTGGTGACCCCCCCAACCATAAAATTATTTTCGTTCCTACTTCATAACTGTAATTTTGCTACTGTTACGAATGGTAATGTAAATATGGGATATGCAGGATGTATTTTCATTGTTACAAAGGGGTCACAACCCACAGGTTGAGAACCGCTGGCCTAGATGATTCTCTCCCTCATCCTTACAGAAATCTGCGAATTGTAAGAAATAAGCTGTAAGAAATAAGCCAGAAGAACTTTGGATAAAAATAGGGTGACAAGTTAGTAGTCAGTACTGTCCATTTTAAGAACTTTATCTTCCGGCTTGGCGCCCGTAGCACGGTGGTTACAGCGCCAGCCACATACACCCAGGCTGGTGGGTTGGAACCCAGCCCCGGCCAGCTAAACAACAATGGCAACTACAACAACAACAACAACAAAAAATAGACGGGCATTGTGGCGGTCACGTGTAGTCCCAGCTGAGAGGCTGAGGCAAGAGAATCGCTTAAGCCCAAGTTTGAGGTTGCTGTGAGCCGTGACGCCACAGCACTGTACTGAGTTTCAAGGTAGCCAAAGAGGTGTAACAGCCCTCCTGTGGTAGAAATGATGAACAGTGGGCTCTACATATGGGTGGTCAGACCACATCTACCTCCTTCATTGAAGAGCTGCTGGTATTTCCCTGCTGTCTTGGAACTGAGGGTGACATAGTGAGACTCTGTCTCAAAAAAAAAAAGAACTTTATCTCCCTTACATCCCAGAATGCTGGAGCCAGATGCATACTCCTGTCAAAACACACACACCGAGAACAGGGGACTGTCGATTAACATGGAGGGACCTGGAGGACGCTATGGTGAAATGAGCCCGTTACAGAAGGATAAATACTACATGACTACAATTATATTAAGTATGTAGTCAAACCCAGAGACGCAGAGAGTAGAATGGTGGTTGCCAGGGGCTGGGGGAAGGGAGACAGACTGGGGGATTTGCTACTTTGTAAGTATGAAATTTCTTTAAGTGAAGCAAGGTAAGTTTTAGAGATCTGCTGAAAATTGTATCTATAGATAGCAATACTTTATTGTACACTTAAACGTCTGTTAGGAGGACAGAGGTCATGTGAAGTGTTCTTACCACAATAAAGTTGAAAAAAAAGATAAGGCGCTACCATGCTGACTGAAACTGTGTGCACAAGCAGGACTTATGAACTGGTGGTTTTCCCCACACAAGCTATATTTTATGACCAAAGGAATCCTTTTTATTTATTTATTTATTATTATTTTTAAAAAAGTTCTTTTTATTTTTGGCCAGGAACCCACCACCTCTGGCATTTGGGACCGGCACCCTCCCGCTTTGAGCCACAGACACTGCCCAGGAATCCTTTTTAATACGCTGCTTCAGTTTCATCTGGCATAATTACGGTTCTTGCTTGGAGCACAGTCTGTGGGCTGCAGTCTCCTAATTTATAATTCCACATCTCTATAGCTAAAGAAGAGAGAGTGGAAACTCTTGTGCGGAGGGATGCATGTCTCCCCTCCTCCAGTGGAAACTCGCTTCCCTTTAACTTAAGACACTTTTTTTGGCAATCTGACAAACTTTGCCTAACACACGGTTAATGGAGATGAGACAGTGGCAAAGGTAGGTGTCTCAATGAATTTTCTACTCTTAACGATGACAGTTTGATCCATGCAGAGGTGACAAAGAACCAAGTGACAAGGCAATCAAGGAAATGTTGTTTCAAAAGGCAAGTGGGCAGGGTTTCTGAAGGCCAGACACATTCACTGCTTGTAACATCAACCGCTGACTCCTTTAGCTCTAGAACTGCTCTGAAGAGATAATTCAAACAAATGAGTTGAGTGTGACAGCACATCCCAAAGGGACAAAGATTTTTGTCAGTTCGTTCAATTTCACCCATGTGCTTGGCACATAACTGTCGTTCCGTAAATGTTTACTGAATGGAGTTATAGCTTTTGGAGGTTTATAAATCCAAATACCATCTTACCGGAATGTACCTTTGCAAATATGGACATAGAACAATTCTCAGTCCTATACTGCAACACTTTAGAAATAGCATTGCAATCAGGACAATGGCAAAGGAATCATGTCCTAATATATAAAAGTAAAGAAAACCTAAAGTATTCCATCTTTTAAAGGAACTCAAGAAATCATGGGATCATCATGTCAAAACAATTAAACATCTTTACTGGTATTTCTCAAACTGTGAAATGGGGGGACTTAGGAAATGGGGTCCAGGTTGCTTTGCAGGGGTCCTCAAACTTTTTAAACAGGGGGCCAGTTCACTGTCCCTCAGACTGTTGGAGGGCCGGGCTATAGTTAAAAAAAAAAAACTACGAACAAATTCCTATGCACACTGCACATATCTTATTTTGAAGTAAAAAAACAAAACGGGAACAAATACAATCACACTGCTGCATGTGGCCTGCGGGCCGCACTTTGAGGACCCCTGCTAGAGTTTCAAGGTAGCCAAAGAGGTGTAACAGCCCTTCTGTGGTAGAAATGATGAACAGTGGGATCTACATATGGGTGGTCAGACCACATCTACCTCCTTCATTGAAGAGCTGCTGGTATTTCCCTGCTGTCTTGGATGATCCAGGAAATTAAGTGTTGGAACAGTGAGATCACTCAACAAAGAGGATAAACTTTTATGCAATGCCTCACGGTGCTGCAGACAGAAGTAGTTCCTGAAATGCTGTTAGACAGCTGGGGCAGTATTTATTAATATTTCTTCCTCCCCCACCCCCAGCTTCTCCAAGACCAAAAGTTTGTCACATCGCACTGAACATTGCTAAGATTAAATACAGACCAAAGGTTCTCTTTGGAGCAGCTAAAAATAATCTTATAGTCAGCATTATTAATGTGATTTCAATCCTCATACATTATGCAAGACTTCTGGGCTATGGGTGATTTGATTACAGAAAACTTGACCTGGAACTATAAAATTTGGCTGTCCTACTTCAACAACGTTGTCTTCCTCGTCACATGAGTAACATACATTTACCCTTCCGTTTTCTACTTTTGTCAAAAAACATCCATATATCCCTAATTTTGTTCACTTCGACCCAACAAGTATTTCTTAATATTGCAAATGCCCCAGGCCACTTTCAGGGGAAAAAACCCACAGGAAGGCACATGATGGATCCTAGTTATACTGTTCTGTGCTGATCAGCTGCTCTGATCAAGGCAGAATTACTTGACCTGTAAGGAAAACACACCTTTTCCTATCTGCTTTCCTGAAGAATGCCCTAGGTCTGTGTGAGAAATGTGGCTAGATGGGGGAAGAGAAGGGTTATTCAGATCCCTTTCATCCTCTGCAGGAGGGTTGCGCTGTCTCTGTGAGTGAGGGTCCAGTTGCCTTGAGTCAGGCTGCAGCCTTGCAGAAGTATTGATGAGGGCAAGTACCATAGCAAGCTCAACCAGAGACATTTAAGTTTCTGAAACTGCACAGGATTTGTGCTACCTCATTTGACTGAAAACTCAAGCAGACTTGGGGTGGTGAAAGGAGATAGGGCTGGTGAACCTGAATTAGATTTGGAGAGACCAGGGTGGTATTTACCATTTTAACCGTACACGTGGGTACTACAGTCATTATTATACAGTTCAAAGTCTTTTGCACAATGTTTATAAGTGCAGAAATTGAATTGTTTTATTAGTGCCTCATGAAATGTAAAATTAATAGTGTTCATTCATTCATCCATTCATCCACTAATTTATTTTACAAATGTTTACTAAGCATTTTTCAGGCACGTGCCAGACATTGCACTTGTGTGATATTAACATGTTTATCTCCATATCAAAATAATTTTCTTTTCTGTAAGCCTTAAATCCCACAACTTCTACATGTGACTGAAAATAATCTCTATTTTAGGAAAGGGGAAGAACACAGAGATAAGCCCTTGAAATATTTGAATATCATGCAAATACAGTCAGCCTTCTGTATCTATGGGTTCTATAACCATGGACTTGACCAACCACAGGTCAAAAATATTAGGAAAAAAAAGTATGGCTTCATTCATATTAAATATGTATGGACTTTCTTTTCTTGTCATTATCCCCTGAACAATACAGTATAACAACCATTTACATAGCACTTACATTAGGTATTATAAGTACTCTACTAATGATTTAAAGTATATGCAAATACTATGCCAGTTTATATAAGAGGCTGGAGCCTCCTTTGGATTTTGGTATGAATGGGAAGTCCTGGAACTGTACAGATGTGGAAAAATGATTGTGTTTATGACTTTAACCAGAAAATTTCACCATGTGCATTTTTCTGATCATCTAGAATTCTTGCATTACCTGTTTAGTTGAGTAAATGTCTAGGAAGAACTTAAGTGCATAACGAATAAAGTGCTGGGGGGCGGTGACTGTGACTCAGAGGGATAGGGCAGTGGCCCCATGTGCCGGAGGTGGCAGGTGCAAACCCAGCCCCGGCCAAAAGCTGCAAAAAATAAATAAATAAATAAATAAAGTGCTGAAGTAAATATAACAATTTCCCATGTTGACTACCTATAACAATTTATTTTTGGACCAGTAAATTTTTGCAGTTAGATAAAAAGAAATGTGCTTATAAATTCGTGTTAGATTTATTTTTCTATCAATTATTAGGTAGAGCAATGAACAAAAAATTGTGGCTTGTTGCTGACCTCACACAATTCTTCATTTTTAACTAATAGTCCTTTCCATACTTATTTGTCCAATAACACAGTTAAAAATGTGGATCTGACAAAGGAAATGAGCTCCACCTATTTGCACATGGATTAGCCATTTCATCCACACCTGCTAAATAATCCCTCTCCATTTCCCTGTAAGTACATATATTGGGAGAGACTTTGAACTGCTTTTTTCTCTCTTCAAGGAAAAAAAATTTTAAGTGTACTTAGCAGGTCAACGGTCAGTCAGAAAAATCTCAGTGCCAACTGAAAATAACACCCCATTTGAGGACAGCCTGGTTCTCGTGGAGCCCAGGCTGACAGAGGTTGGTCCTGCATGGAAACCTGGACAGTCAGAATGCCTTCCAGGAGTTTCACAGGAAATATCAAATCTCTTTCTGGTGAGTAGCACTAGGAGAGGCTAAAATGAACTAGGTGGTCTTAGTATCAAATGAACTATTTCCTTGGAAACAAAATAAAGAATGAGTTAGGATTTTAGGAACCATAGTTGGCCCAGTTCTTCCTCCCACAGAATTCTGTCCCATGTAAAACCTTGGAACCAAATCCGTCACTTCTTCCACATTCAGAAGTGAGAATGACCAGCACTTGGGAGGCCGAGGTGGGTGGATTATCTGAGCTCACGGGTTCAAGACCAGCCTGAGTCAGAGCAAGACCTCGTCTCTAAAGATAGCCAGGCATTGTGGTGGGCACAGTTAGTCCCAGCTTCTTGGGAGGCTGAGGCAAGAGACTCACTTGAGCCCAAGAGTTGGAGGTTGCTGTGAGCTGTGACGCCACGGCACGGCAGTCTACCAAGGGCGACATAATGAAACTCTGTCTCAAAAAAAAAAAGTAAGAATGAGATTGCTTGTTCAGCTTGATAAATTGAACCTTGAATTATGGAGCTTTTTTCTATAATACCTGAGAAACCCTCAGGGACCAAAGACTCTTCTTCCTACGTTATAATCTCTGTGCTTACAACTGAAAGCCAATTCTTCTCGTGTGATATTCTATGGAAACTGAGAGGCCTTTAAATGCATAAAGAATTAGTCAACTATTATTTAAAAATTAAAAATTAAAAAGAATCATGGATGTTCAATGCTGTACGGCGAGCTGGAGTTGAGTCCCTCCTCTTCATTTTAAGTATGGTAATAATTCCTTACATGTGGGTGGTAGATATGATTTTCCTTGCCCAGCACCTCTTCTCTCTTCTTTGGGTAAAAATATCTCATTTTTTCCTTTGTGAAGTTACCTTTCCTCTCTCCATTCCATAAGGTTTTGGGGGCTGGTTCTACTTTCAAGAGAGGGTCTAAAGAGAGTCCACATCTCCTGACCACAATGATTGCTTTAAAAATGAGCCCTTGGTCCACAATGGGCCAGCAAGAGCAGCCTAATTGGACGTGTTTCTCATGGTTGTCACCAGGGTTCTGATTAACGCACGTGGAACAGTTTCCACTGAAAGCTTAAAAGGTGTCTCAAGGTAATATCAAGCCGTTCATACAGCCAAGGTCTCTTGATACTTTCCCACTTCCTAGTGGAGAACAGAGATACAGATAATTTCAGTAGTACATTAATAGCGTTCATCCATTCATTTAGTGAGCGTTCATTGAGATGATGAAAACTACTAGAAGCCTCATTCTGCCTTAGGTGCTCAGGATGTAGATGTGAATGAAACAGTCACAATCCCTGGATGCCTGACAATGGTCTGAAAGACGCATATATGGAAGCACACAGGAGGGTCGTGCAAACCACCCTAGGTGTATGTTTGTGGAACACCAACAAGGCTTCCTGGAAGAAAGGGCTGGCCTCGTAAGTACACACACCTAAAAGTACATATGTAAACATACAGCTTGCTAAATTTCCTCAAACACACCCAGTGCCTACAATAACAAACGTGGCCAGCATATCAGTAGCTCTTATCCTCCCATATGTGACAAAAATGATTCATTTCAAAAAATGAATCTCATTATATTGATCCCTTGCTTTGCTAAAACCTCCCAAACATTCTCCATGGCTTTTAGGATAAAACCTCATCTTCTTGGTCAAACTAAACCCTAGTAATTCCTAACCCACTATCCCCATCCTCCCTGCCTGGCCTTCACAGTGCTGCAGAGTGTTGTTTGGATCAACATCTCAGCCCTCTGCCTTTCTATTTGAATGATCCACCTTCTCAAAGCCTTCCATAATCCACCCTTCCACTACTTGTTAAACTAGAAATGGTGATTTTATCAGTTTCCTAATTTGTTAAGTGAATAAATAAGAACACCTAGCTTTATTATTTTCCCATAATTTTTTCCCTCCCTAACCCTCATCCCAAGAACAATCCATCCAGAAAACAAAACAAAAATCCATCAATTGCTCTGTTAATAAATCAATGCTTGACCTTACATCAGTAGTTTGTGGAGAAGTCATACTTACTTCCTTTGATCTAGCCACACCCTCCTGCCTTCTATCCTTTCCCCCCCAAGATAAGACTAATGTAGGACCAGCTTGTTGTCCTGAACCTTACCAAGGTAAGCTGACAAAATGAAAATTTACGTTCACAAGACCTGAGCCATACCTTACGAAAAAGGTTGGTTTAATGGAACATATAGAGGCTTGAGGGGAAAATGGGAGTGGAGACAGTAAGTAAGCAAGCCAGTTGACATTTAACCAAATGCCTACCTAGTATGTGTGGACACAATGTTAGGCTCTATCTATCGCCAACTTAAACATCACACACCTGACAAACACGGGGTCACGGCCTGCAAGGTGACCTTCCTGACACTGGCTGCCCTTGGTAGCCTTTGGCAGACACTTTGAGGGAGTGGGGCTGCTGGTGGAACAGGAATCTTTGCTGAAGGGTTTGGCCAAGTATATAACCAAGTAACAGGTTATAAAGGAGCTCTGAATACTCCCGAAGGGGTTCCTGAAGCATGCCTAATGAATAAACATGCATGTTATATATGACCCATGTTCACTTGGGGGTGAAGACTTAACATTTAAACGTACTGGGCAAATCCGTATGGGAACCTGGGGAGTGCAAAGGCTTATGGGTTTGGTGCTTTGTTTATGGGAGAATGTGTAGGGAATTAGATTGTGTTGTGGAAATCAACACGGTCAGCAGGCAGCGCCACTTGGAACCACTTTTATAACTTTTACAATCTGTACTTGATTTTTTTTTTTTTTTTAAGAGACAGAGGGTCACTTTGTTGCCCTTAGTAGAGTGCTGTCGCGACACAGCTCATAGCAACCTCCAGCTCTTGGGCTTAGGCGACTCTCTTGCCTCAGCTTCCTGAGTCGCTGGGACTACAGGCACCTGCCACAACGCCTGGATATTTTTGTTGTTGTTGGTGCTGTTGTTGTTGTTGCAATTTGGCTGGGCCTAGGTTTGAACCCGCCACCCTCGGT
This sequence comes from Loris lydekkerianus, assembly GCA_963574355.1. Classification (NCBI taxonomy): domain Eukaryota; kingdom Metazoa; phylum Chordata; class Mammalia; order Primates; family Lorisidae; genus Loris; species Loris lydekkerianus. The sequence continues at coordinate 8,550 of CAUYPK010057552.1, read as the reverse complement.
AAATGGGGCCGGCGCTTGGGCTTAGGTGATTCTCTTGCCTCAGCTTCCTGAGTCACTGGGACTACAGGCGCCTGCCACAACGCCTGGCTATTTTTGTTGTTGTTGTTGTTGTTGTTGTTGTTGTTGCAGTTTGGCTGGGCCTGGGTTTGAACCCGCCACCCTCGGTATATGGGGCCGGCGCCCTACTCACTGAGCCACAGGTGCCGCCCTCTACTTGATTTTTAATGAACACATTCTTAACAATAAATCCAAATGGCACTTTTCACCCCTATCATCCAGTAAGTTACATCACATTAGCCTGGGATCCCGCTGATGCACAGCTGTGATCTACCAAAAATTCTCTCAAAAGGGCTTCCTTTCTTAGGTCAGCAGCTCATCTATTTAGAACTCTGCTGACAAAAAAATTGAATATCACAAATGAACACTGAAATCTGAATTCAAGCGGTAGGTAAAAAATTTCTCAAATGAAGAAATTTCTCAATGAAGATGCCTCACTGACAATCCTGAAGAAGCCGGTACAATATTTAATCTTTATACCCTAATCTTGGGTACAAATATTTATTTCAATCATTTTCTAGTCCAAAATAATTTGCATAATCTTTAAGAGTGCAAATTTTTTAAAAAAATGCTTAGTAACATTAATAGTGATGTTCATTCATCTATTTCACTGAATAGGCAGTAAATTCCTAGACAAGAACCTCAGGTACCACATCTTTATCTTTGGTTATTGAGTCCTGGGCGCCCAAATACAAGGAACGCTACCAGGCAGCGGTCAGGAACATTCCGCAGGGTGCAAAGAACGCGCATTACAGTTGCTCATGAAACACCTGGTTCTTTATCCTCTGCTGGGGCGGTAGGCAAAGGGAATGTGCTTACGCCCACTCACGCCGAGAACTTAAGTTTCACACAGTGCACAAGCTCCGCCGGCCACACGGTGAGGGCTGATTCCACAACCGGCGGGCCACTGGGTCCCGGCCAGCGACGTGGCGGCCGCGCCCCTGCGCGCACGTTCCACGGCCGCCCGGACTCCCCTCCGGCGGGCGTCGCTGGCGCGCAGCCGGGCTCTGCGGCCGGAAGCGGACTCGGATGCTCGGGGCTGCGGGCGGCTCTGCGCGGCCCCCGGTCCACCTTCCTTCCGTCACTGCGCGCGGCGGCGGCGGCGGCTTCTGCAGGGTCACGAGCCCTCCGCAGCGCCCTGGGATGAACGGGGCCTTCGCTCTGGAAGGCGAGGGTCCGGGCCACCGAGATCGTGGGCCGGGCCGGGGCGGGGGGCGCCCCCGAGGCGGGATCCCGAGCAGCGGATGAGGCGCGCGTGGGGCGCGGCCGGGGAGCGCGGCAGCTCGGGCGGGGGTGGGGAGCGGGCGGGGGCCTGGCCGGGCTGGGCTGGGTCGGGGCAGCGTGGAAGGGAGGGACGAGAGGCGCCGGGCTGGGCGGCCTGGCCGGCGCACCGCGTTCTGGCGGCGCGCCCCGCCCGGGACTCGGGAGGCGGCGAGCCCGGCCGCGGGCCTTTGGACTCTGAGACCGCCCCTTCCCGCTCCCGGGCGGGCGGCGAGCGGCAGCGACGGCTGGAGCCGCGGCGGCAGCATGAGAGCCGGGGCGCCCCCTCCACGCCTGCGGACGCGCGGCGAGCGGCTCTGCCTCCGCGCGCCATGGGGGCGCTGTGGGGCGCGGGCGGGCGGCGCCGGGGCCGGGGGCTGCCGCGGGGCGCCCGGGCGCTGGCGGCGGCCGGCCTGCTGTGCACCGCGCTGGCCGCGTACGCCTGCTGGGGGCAGCTGCCGCCGCTGCCCTGGGCGCCCGCCTTGCCGCCGCGGCCCGTGGGCGTGCTGCTGTGGTGGGAGCCCTTCGGGGGGCGCGGCGCCGCGCGTAGGCAGCCCCCCGACTGCTGGCTGCGCTTCAACATCAGCGGCTGCCGCCTGCTCACCGACCGCGCCGCCTACGGAGAGGCGCACGCCGTGCTCTTCCACCACCGCGACCTGGTGGCGGCGCCCCCCGACTGGCCCCCGCCCTGGGGTGCCCAGGGGCGCGACGCGAGGCAGCTGCGCGTTCGAGACCAGGAAGAGGAAGCTGCGGTGGCGGTAGAAGCAGCCCTGGCGACCCCGGGCCCCAGACCCCCGGGCCAGCGCTGGGTGTGGATGAACTTTGAGTCACCCTCATACTCCCCGGGGCTGCGACACCTGGCCGCTGGCCTCTTCAACTGGACGCTGTCCTACCGGACCGACTCGGACATCTTCGTGCCTTACGGCTACCTGTACCCCAGGAGCCACCCGGGCGACCAGCCGTCAGGCCTGGCCCCGCCGCTGGCGCGGAAACGGGGGCTGGTGGCCTGGGTGGTGAGCCACTGGGACGAGGGCCAGGCCCGGGTCCGCTACTACCACCAGCTGAGCCAGCACATCGCCGTGGACGTGTTCGGCCGGGGCGGGCCGGGGCAGCCGGTGCCCGACAGCGGCCTCCTGCACACGGTGGCCCGCTACAAATTCTACCTGGCTTTCGAGAACTCGCAGCACCTGGATTATATCACGGAAAAGCTCTGGCGCAATTCTCTGCTCGCCGGGGCGGTGCCTGTGGTGCTGGGCCCAGCCCGTGCCAACTACGAGCGCTTCGTGCCCCGTGGTGCCTTCATCCACGTGGACGACTTCCCCAGTGCCGCCTCCCTGGCCTCGTATCTGCGCTTCCTCGACCGCAACCCAGCTGTCTACCGCCGCTACTTCAGCTGGCGCAGGAGCTACGCCGTGCACGTCACCTCCTTCTGGGACGAGCCTTGGTGCCTGGCCTGCCAGGCCGTGCAGAGGGCTGGGGACCGGCCCAAGAGCATACGCCACCTGGCCCGCTGGTTTGAACGGTGAAGCCGCCCTGCTCTGTCAGTGACACAGGGAGGCCAGCTTGTGTGCGTCTCCTTGACAGCCGAGTCATGGGACTAACTTCTCCAAACACCCATTTTTGCTCTTTGGGAGAAACGTGATTTACCAATTAATATTATTCAGTTTTGCACTATGCGCAGTTGGGCTTCCTCTGCTGTTGATGGCCAGCAGTATTGAGGAGTGAAGAATGGGGCCTCTTCCTCATCTTATGTCCAATGTAGATATGAAGAAATAGGTACAAGAAGCCGCTGGGGCGGATTCTCTGAATTTCTTCATCTGCCACAGGCCGTATTTGCAGCCTGCACAGCCTCCAAATCTCAAATACACTGCTCCTCAGCTCCCATTCCCTGGACCAAGGTGAAGCCAACCCTGTTTTCGAAAGAGCCTTATTGCCTCCCAGGAGTTGAAGGACTGTTTCCACACATGAGTCTTTTTCTTTGTTTGGATTCCTCAAAGCCTTGGCTCCTGAGAAAGGTCTCACACACACAGAAATGTGTTCCTGCAAAGCTGCCTTAAAATCAAATCCCAAATTCAGTGACCTAGGGACGTTCAGTATTTAATGGAACCCTATGGAGAATCCCTTTACAATGTGAATAATCATCTCCTAATTTATTCTGTTTTTACTATAGTTTTACTATAAATTCTGTTTTACTATAACTTGGATTTTTTTAAAAAAGCATTTTAATATTACAGATGTGAAAGTAAAACAGAAGCAACCTTCTCCCCTGTTGGCCAGAAAATCAGCCTGTGTTTACAAACAGAAGAGAAGGTAGCCACAGTGTCACTTCCATAAAGTGGTTTATTCCATGTGTTTACTGGATCCAAAATTTAGATCGGGATGTCAGTCTTAAGGGTTGCAGGCATTCCCTGTCTGCAGAACAGTGAAGGAGATCCTATTGCATTATTATGAAATCATGTAAAAGGAAAATAAGTTTCGTGATGTCTGTTAGGGGCAGTTTTGTTTCTTTCTGTCAGTTTTTAGTTAAATGTTTAGGTCTAAGGGAATGAAACTGAATTAGTGCCTATGTTTCATGTACTCTGTGGTAAAAAGCTAAATCTATAGTTCTCTCTGGTGCCGCAAAGGAGTGCACACAACATATCTTTACAATTCTAGCGCCTGAGACTGTGTTGTGGGACTGGTCTTGACAATACGTGCAGAATGAGCAGCACATTGAACAGGTGTCTCTTGTGCTACTCTGTGCCAAACAGTTGGCCTGAATCCCTGGGGAAGACAGAAAGATGTGTAAGGAAAGGTTCTTCTCTTTAGAGCTCTTAACAATCTTCCACTGCCAAAAAAGTACATCGTGACCAAGAAAACAATTGGCAGACCCTGTTTGATTAAAGTGACATTCTTAGTGATACTGTTATCAACAATTAGCCAGTCCGTTTATAAAGCCTGAAATAATAGGAGTTTTCTCCTCTATTTTAATAAGGATCCACAGTAACTAGTTACTGTAAGATCTAAGATTAGTTTTATGCAGGGCTCTGCTGCAAACGTTAATTTTGCATTTGATTAGTACAATTAGTTAAATCGTAAAGCAAGTTTTACTCCATGTGCACTGTTGCAGACACACGGGAAAAGCTCGCTTAAGTCTGGGTCCTCTGTTTCTTCCTTAAAAGGGGGAAATTTAAACCTAGGGTAAAATTTCCTCATTAAAGTGTTACATTGTGGCAGAATTAGAATTACAAAGTACCAGCCATCCCATAAAGATGGAAGTTCTATTCTTAGAATGATTCTTTTTCTGAGATAATTGGCCAGTGATCTTGGTGTTATTCAGGATCTGCTTGGGTCAGAGTTTAGGTTTTGAAGGTAATCTAGTTGAGTTTTGAATTCCAGCTTTGTGATGTGATGTTGGACAAATGAGTAATAACCCTGGGCTTCTGCTTTCTCACCTGTAAAATGAAAGGGGAGAATACTTTCCAGTTCATCGTGAGTGTTTCAGGAAGCGAAGATGACTAACACAGCAGGCACCCAGTCGATGAGATGTTTATACATATTTCCCCCTTTTCTTGCAGTGATTTCAGCGGGTCCTCAGACCCATTTATATGTCTAATTAAATCTCAAAGTATGTCATACAATAAATCTGAAATAAAAAGGAAGGTGCCCCATATTGTGTATTTCAAATGACTCTCCAATGCTAAGCCGTATTTCAAGAATCACTTACTACCTTTCAGATTAAGCTTAAATTTGCAGACTAGGAAAAAAACAACTATACTTTCTTTGAAAAGAATTTTTTTGTTTGTTTTGGTAAAGCTGTATAGTTAAATTATTTATTATTAAGTCCATTTGAAACCATGTATTTATTATTTAGCAAGAGAAAATGTAATTGCATTTTTTGCATGCATGTGCAAGCTTTTAGTATGGAAAAAACTGCTAGGCTCCATTTAAAAAAATTCTAAGTCCATTTAAAACTAACCATATATTTATTACTTAGCATGAGAAATGTAATTAATTGCATTTTATGCTTGCATGTGCAAACTTTTAGTATGGAAAAAAATTCTAGGCTCATCTCATCAAAGAACGAGAGAAATGTGGTGATTGCTCATTTTATGTTATTTGTCATATTCTAAATTGAGTGGGTTCAAATTTAACAGAACAATAGAAAAATGCATATGAAGGTACCATGTATATTTCATATTTTCCTGTGATTGCCGCACTATCTTTTAAGGTATAAGCTTTTCTTTCTAATTTATTTAAATTTAATTGTTAGTGCTTTATGACTCCTAATTACATGAGTGCACGTAACATAGGGGAGACTGAATGGCCTTATGGGAAGAGCCAAAACTGGGTATGTGGCTCTGCCACTTTCTGCCTAGTCACTTAAACTCTCTGAGTTTTAACTTCCCCTTTTATAACGCTGGAATGTGCCTGCATAACGTGATTAGATGTGATGCTGCAGGCCAAGGTGCTCTGTACATTGTAAAGTGCTGTGCAATTACAGGATGCACTAAATGTTCAAGGCACAAGACCAAGAGTTGGCAAACTTTTTCTGTATAGGGCCAGAGGGTAAATATTTCTTTGCAGGCCATACAGTTTTGTTTCCCCAACTCAGCTCTGCTGTTCAAGAGCAAAAACAAGCACAGACCACACAAACAAATGGAGTGGCTAGATTTTGCTCTAGACTTTTAGAGACATAAAGAATTTGAGAAGCTACCTGATGGGGGTTTCTTAGAAGGGATTAAAGAGTTGGAATTTAAGAATTCTAGAGGCAGATAGTCCTGGGTGCCTAGACCAGCTTTGCAACATTTCCTAAGTGTTGGATCTTAGGAAAATTATTTAAGCTTTCTGTGTTTTGATAGTTGCACCTCTAATTGAAGGTAATCATATGTAATTTGTGGAGGTGTAAAGAAGATTAGACGAGACACTGAAAGTGCTCAGTACTTTGGCACAAAGGAAGCACCTGGAGAAAGCTGGCTGTGATGAGGGAGCCAAGGTCCAAATGCGCTGCAGCACTAGGCCTAAGGTTATAGTAGTGGCAGAACCAGCCTTGCTCATGTAAATCACAACCCTTTTGGGCCTCTGTTACTAGTACTGCAACATGAAGGGGTTGGACAAAATCCTATCTCGGGCCCTTCTTGTTCTATTTGTTATCCCTCTACTAACTGCCCCCGTGGGGCTTACGGAGCTATTTTCCCTCCAAATGTGCCTTCCTTACTGTCTGGAGCTGACTTCATCTACAGGAGCAGAACACCAGGCACCAGAGGAAGAGAAACTGACTTAGCTGATATGTGTGTGCGCGTCTGTGTGTGTACATACATATGTATACTGTGCATATTTTCTTAAAGTATCACATGCCTCCGATATCAGGGATAGCCAAATTCTTAGTCATTAGTTTGATAAATAATTGTGTTGAATACATTTCAAGGCATTCTTGGATGCGTCTCAGGGGCTTTAATGCTGCACATTCTTTTAAAAAATCAAGTATTTATGTACACGTGTTCTGATTTTTTGACAAACTGATTAAAGAAATGAGACGGAAGATGACTCCGTGTTTCTGATTTATATCCGTGATCTGTGACATAAGGCGTATGTCCTTGCCAGAGGGCAGTCGCTGCATGTTCACTAGTTCTAGGCTGGTCATTGATGCTTTTGCCTTTTCTGTGTTGTACCAGGTCATGTTCAGCTTGTCTGTTTGCTCTTCTCTGCATGGCTTCTTCACTTTTGCTTGGAGATTCATTTCCAAGGGCGTAAGTAATAAAGGCCTCTCTCTCGGTCTGGCTAATTTTACAAAGCTAATGCTCTCTTTGTTTCTAGTTCCTTTCCACTAAACTAAATATAGTAGAACCTCCCTAGTTGACCACCTTGTTAAGCTGACCTAATTGTCACAGACCAGACATTTACCACATGTGCGCGTCAGTACAGGAGGCCTACTTCCTTACGTTGACCGGCTTGTTACAGTCCCTTGGGAGGTCAACTTACAGAGGTTCTACTGTAATTCCATTTTAAAAAGACGTGGAATCAAGATTGGGAACATGATGGTGAGGAGGCAAGTGTTCTTAACAGCTGATGCTCAGATTCTTGAAAGGGGGAAATAAGTTGCGATGAACATTATTTTCTCTTTTTTCCTACTTACCCTTCTCCAAAGCACACATGCTGGCATGCTCATTTAAGTACAGGCTTAAATGATGATGGCCAGCTGAGGATAGGAGCAGGACTAGCAAGAAACGAATTAAATAATGAAGGAGTGAAAAGAAAAGTGCATTATAAAACAGCAGGTGGTGAACATAGATGGGAAGTGAAGAGCAAAAAGAAAAAGGAGGGTGGTGCCTGTGGCTCAGAGGAGTAGGGCACCAGCCCTGTATGCTAGAGGTGGTGGGTTCAAATCCAGCCCTGGCCAAAAACTGCAAAAAAAAAAAAAAAGAGAGAGAGAGAAAGGAAAGACTACAGATACCCAGAGAAAGTAAGATCAGAAGAAAGGGAGCAGGAAGGAGCTGAGGGAAGTAGAGGAAAGACAAGGGTTAAAAGACAACAAAAGAGACAGGATAGACCAGAAACATGTGCATGGAGAATGAGGGGATAGATCAAAATTCACCATTCTCTGCCACTTTGCTGAAAAAGAAATCTTTGTTCCAGCTTGAAAAGCACCATCTGTTGGCAAATACGGAGTGAAATCAAGAAGACTGAACTAACAAGGGAAGTCAGGAACTTGAGGAATAAACTCACATTTTAGCAGAAATATAAAACTATCCCTTGATTCATTATGAAAGATGGTTGAACCCTTATGAATACTCCTTTTTTCATCTTAAAAAAAAATGTCATTCATCACAGGTTTTTTCATTCCTGGTCTACATACTTTATCTGTATTCAATATCCACTTAAAAGAATTTGTCATATAGCATAATCATCAATTTACTCTTTCAAAGAAAAGAGGAAAAGTTGTAAAGGGCTCAGTCATTTAGTATACTTTTTAAGTTTCCTGTAGAACTTTACAAAAGTATCTCAGTAGATTTTAAAAGAGTTGGATTTTGGTAAAGTCTTCATCTTTCTTTAAGGCTACATAATATTCCATAGTGTACATATACCACAGTTTATTAATACACTTTACCTCTTTCATATTTACATGGATGGAACTGGAACATATTCTTCTTAGTAAAGTATCTCAAGAATGGAAGAAAAAGTATCCAATGTACTCAGCCCTACTATGAAAGTAATTTATGGCTTTCATATGAAAGCTATAACCCAGTTATAACC
>CAUYPK010057549.1:0-21855 GCA_963574355.1 Loris lydekkerianus | reverse complement strand
CCAAAAAATAAGCTTTTTTTTAGTTTATTTTTACCCTCACCATGTTCCAACCAGAACAAAAAACGTGTGCCCCCGGGAAAAAAACCGTGCTTACTTTTAACGAGAAGCTCATTTGGGGCTTTTTTTTTTTTTTTTTTTTTTTTTTGCAGGAATAAGCTAAGTACTTGAGAGTAGATTATCCCTAATCCTAAAATATAACCTTATTAAATAATGAGCCTTTGCAATTAATAAAGGACATTCAGGCAGATGCTAAGAAGTCTCGAAATGACTCCTTGCTGTGGATATATCTTTTAATCCACCACTGTGACTCTACCAGGTTTTTAAAGTGTCAATCCCACAGGCTGGGCGCCCATAGCCAGTGGTTACAGCACCAGCCACATACACCAACACTGGTGGATTCTGGCCTGGACCACCTAAACAATGATAACTGCAACCAAACAATAGCAGGGCGTTGTGGTGGGTGCCTGTAGTCCCAACTGCTTGGGAGGCTGAGGCAAGAAAATCACTGAAGCCCAGGAGTTTGAGGAGTTTGAGGTTGCTGTGAACATAGCACTCTAACGAGGGCAACATAGTGAGACTTTGTCTCACAAAACAAAAGTGTCAGTCCCACAATATATTCACACAGGTACAGTTGAGGATGCTATTCGAATACTCAGAGGCCAGTAGGACCTCAATTTATGCAGAAATTGGTAAAAATCCCAAAAGAAAAGCTTTTCTATATTCTCAATACCTCTGAAGCCAAACGTATGGGATTGCCGCATCAAGAACATCTTTTGTTCTCTGCAGACCTCAAGTAGGTGTCTAGAATTTTACTCAATTCTGAAATCACCTGGAATTACTGCAAACCCTGCAGGTTAAGGGCTCAGCTTAAGACTTTCTCCCCATTTCAGATGCTAACCACAAGTCCAAGCTCTTCCATTCTCCTGATCAAACAGCCAAAAATGGGGAAGTCCACCACAATCTCCTCCTCAGGTTGCATAATGTGCTATCACACCCTCACAACTCAGTGAAACACTTTGCTTACTATCAATGGTTTATTATAGAGAATACAGTTCAGGAAAAGCCAGATGGAAGAGACACACAGGGTGAAGTGTGAGGGAAGGATGCAAAGCTTTCGTGTTCCCTCTGGGTACTCACCCATCTGGGAAGCTGCTGTGTTCACCCACCCAGGAGCTCTCTGAGTCACACTTGTTGTGGAAGTTGTTGCATTACATAGGTCTGTTTGAATAGATCAGTGGCCACTGGTGACTGGTGACTGAACTCAATCTCCAACATCTCCCCTCTCCTCAGCAATCAAGGGGTGGGGCTGAAAGTTCTAACACTCTATTCCTTTGGAAACGAGGCCCCATCCTAAAGCTGTCTACCCCTATCACCTCACCCCAAATCAAAAGACACTTGTATCACTCTGAAGATGCCTACGGTCTTAGACACTTCATCAGGAACCAGGGGCCCAGATCAAATATTAAAGCAATAAATGTTCCCATCAGCCCTATCACTCCAGAAATTATAAGGGTTTAGGAGCTCTGTGTTAGGAAGTGGAGCAAAGTCCAAATATGTATTTCTTTTTTTTTTTTCTTTTTTCCCCACCATACTAACGAAGACCAAATACATATTTCTTATTACATCACAAGTGCCTATGAGCCTGACTGAAGAGACAAATCATTTGCCTCTTGGGGTTTTTTCCTCCAAATTTGAAGGATCTGGAGTGGGTAATCTACCATCCTCCCTTATGCAGAGATCACTTAACTCAGAATCCTTTGGCTCAGAATCCTTTGGCATTCAGAGACGGGAGGAGAGATAGGAAGGCACCAATCTCCTGAAGGGGCTAGAAGCAACACTGCCTCACTTTGATCCAGGAGATGGCTGATGAGGGCAGGGCCAGGGGAGAGCGCTGTGAGACTGTGGGCAGGTGCCTTTAATTTCCCTCTAGCTCTTGGATGCAGAGAGTTCAGAGGTGGTGGTTAAGGAGCCTTCAAAAATGTCTGTAGGACATACCAGCCTGTCTGCTTACACTGAGGACCACAGCCCCAAAGACCACAGGGGTCTGCCTTTCAATACGCAGTCACTGTGTGATGAAATGTTAGGTCATTTAAAAAGCCATCACATGCCTTGGAATCACATTCTGGCATTAGGCTGCTCCGTTTGTGTCTGTTAAGAGATGCCCCTCAATGAGGAGGTTATTCCATGTAAGAATAATTAGCATTTATGCAGCATTACCATTGTGCTAGGTTTTGTGCTGAGCACTTCACATGTCTTAGAATCCTCAAAAAAACTAACAAGGTGAGTTTATTATTAGACCCAATTTTACACATTGATAGGCCCATTTTTCAGAAGAATCAACCAGATTGCTCAGAAAGTTAAATATCTTGCCTGAGTCACCCAGGCAACCATTGGAACTGAGATCTGTGCTTTCTGAACCACAGTGCCTATCTGGTATACCTGAGCCTTTTGCAAAGGGGCAGCTTCTAATTCAACCTGGAGGTAGAGGCCAAGGAAGGTTTGGGAAGCTGTGACACACTTGACGAATATGTTGAGCAAGTGCTGTCTGGGAGGACAGGCAGCAAGGTTCAGGGACAGAATGGGCAAAGGCACTGAGAGTGAGAGTAGATAGCCGGTAACCCTTTACAGCTGAATGTTGTTGACAGAGAAGGGTGGAGAAGCAGGCAAGGACCTGATCACGAAAGGCCTGTGATGTTTTGCTATAGAGTTCGATCTTTTTTCCTGACAGTAAGGCAAAGTTATCTGGAACAGACACTTGAGGTTAACAGAGCCCCCCACTCCTTTTTATGAGACAGAGTCTCACTCTGTTGCTCTTAGTAGAGTATCCTGATTTCATAGCTCACAGCAACCTCAAACTCTTGGTCTCAAACGATCCTCTTGCCTTAGCCTCATGAGTAGCTGGAACTACAGGTGCCCACCACAACACTGGGCTTTTTAAGAGACAGGGTCTCACTCTTGCTCAGGCTGGTCTTGAACTCCTGAGGTCAGGCAATCCACCCTTCTTGGCCTCCTAGAGTGCTAGGATTACAGGTGTGAGCACCAGGTCCGGCCTCCCCACCCTTTTTTGGATCAGGAAATCTACTCCACCATGCCCCTATACTTCTCAGTGATGGCCATGGGAACCTGATTCCCTTGCCAGTGAGTTAGGAAAAGGCATCCGCTCAAGTCTGGCCCATGAGTGACAGAGGTGCTCTGCTGCCGGCCTTGGGGAGTGTGTCCTGCCTGCTACAGACGCGCAGGGAGAAAGCGTCTGTCCTGCTGATGTTGTGGTGTCTGGACGCGGTCGCCATTGTGCATCTCAAAATGGATCCAGCCTGGAAATGATGGGGCCAAGAGATGGGAAGAACTTGGACTTGTGGTCATGAAATCACTGGATTTCATGTAACCCACCTTCCCTGGGTTACTCGTTGGGAGGGATGACAAGTGTCTGTATTCCTATCCTAGCCGAGTCAGAGCTTTTAATTTCCTGGGAGTCAAAATATCTCAACTATTTTATCATCCAGACTTTTAAAGCAGGGAGTCACATGATGACATTAGCATCTTACAAAATTCCTCCACAAGTAGAGGAAGGTGAGTTTGGAGAAGCTGCTGGTGCAAGGCATACAGTTAGGAGGCAGCTGTCTCTTCTGGAGTGATCCACCTTCTGAAACCTTCCTTTTCTCTCCCACCTCTGAAGGAATCATTGATTATTTTCAGGGGTCCTGAAACTATGGCCCATGGACCACATGAAGTGGTGTGATTGTATTTGTTCCTGTTTTGTTTTTTTACTCCAAAATAAGATATGTGCAGTGTGCATAGGAATTTATTCATAGTTTTTTTTTTTTAAACTATAGTCCGGCCCTCAAATGGTCTGAGGGATAGTGAACTGGTCCCTTGTTTAAAAAGTTTGAGGACCTCTGATTTTTGACAATGGTGAGAGGCATAAAAATGTACAAGCCGCCCTGGTGTTAACCAGTAAAAGTACTGATTACGTTGCTGCTTTGCACTGTTGCCATCGGAGAGGAGAGATCTGAGCAGTCTTGATCCAGGTGGGAATTGAAAATGAGCAAAAAAGGAGCTCATTTAACACGCGTAAAAAGAGCCTTCTTGTTTACATGTCTGTTATGCCTCACTTGAACACAGCTTAGAATGGAAACTAGAATCTGAGAGATGGGGAGTTGTCTTGTTTGCTGTATTCCTAGCAGACATTCAGTAAATGTTTGCTAAATGAACAAATGAACTCTGAGCCAGCACCCCAGGTCCAGCCGTGTGGCCTGGGCCACCCTAGCGCCTCCCTCCTACATCTTGCCTGACGAGGCCCGTGAACTGTTCCTGCCAGTGTGTGTAGGACTCCAAAAGAAAAAAACAGCATGCATGGGCGTGGCTTCTCTCCATATTTGCCCTCAGAATCCCCAGGTTGCTGCCCTCTCTAAAGTGCTGTTTGGCACTTGCTCAAGAGCTCAGGGGCCAGGAGCAGGCACTCCTCTGTGGCTGGTCCGCAGATACAGGGGCCCAGCTCAGGGGGCATGTTCTTTCTTCTCTATCTGAGAGGGCTGGGCTGGACCCCTCCAAAATGGAGGCTAGGGCTGGTTATAACCAGATGACAACTCTCAGTGCTGGGGACAAACGCTGACTAGGGTCTGGCGGCTGTCCTTGCATCCCCGCCGCATCCATGAGCTTAGATGCACCAACTCTCTTAGTTCTCCCACCTCCTCCTGGCAAAGCCCGCCTCTGTTCTTCGAGGAGGCCCTCTTTTTCCTCCTACTTTGTTTCCTGGCTTTATGCCTCCCAGCTTCCTGTCACACTAACCTCTTTGTCTCCTCTTCCCCTTCCTCAAATGACATTATTTCCTCCTGCCTTCTGTAAGCCCGGAGCTGCTTGCCAGACCCTTTCTTCTTCCTCCTTTCTTCTGTCTCATCAAAAAAATGCACTTAATCTGAATTTAAGGATTTTTCCCTCTAGGTATTTGTTCCGTGCACCAGGTCATCTGGAGGAGCAATCCTCTCCATGGGAGAACAGGCCATCCTGTGGAAGATTCTCTGGGGGAGACAGATTTGTTGGGCTTAACCGTGAGTCGCGCACCTGGGCTTTGTTCTAAGCCATACCTTTCTGTGGCTCTCTTGCAATCCACCAAAACTCACAAGCACTTACAGAGACCCCTCAGTGGTCTTTACTCAGCTCTGGAATTGATTCTTTGGGGAATATATAAGTAAACATAGGACATTGTCTCCACCACCAAGGTCAAGTTATGGAGCCAGTACACAGGAAATCCCACCCAATAATATAACACAAGATACTATATGTGAATGCTGCACCTGTGTCCCCTACTCAACCCCATGGCTCCAGCCTCATTTCCAGGGATATCACTTCTGAGTGTCCACCTAAGCCGGCAGCTCCCCCCAGCACAGGCGTCTGCCTTGCAGTGCACTCACCTTGGGTGGCCTGGTCTGAGAACCTACCTTACCTGCTTTGCTTTGCCTTTGGGAGCTACATAGTGGCAGCCTCCCTTGCTACATTCTCCCGCCTACCTGCAGGGAGGTTTTGCACATTTTAATTCCTCCCAGACAGAGAAAAGCAACCAAGGTGTTAAGCTAAGAGTCTCTTGGCCAGGTTCAGTGGTTTAAGCCTGTAATCCCAGCACTTTGGGAAGCCAAAGAAAGAGGATTGTTTGAGTCCAGAAGTTCGAGACCAGCCTGAGCAACATATCAAGATCCTATCTCTACATAAAAAGCACCAAAAACAACCAAACAAAAAGACTGAGAATGAGTGCCTTCATCTGTGAACAAGGGCAGGAGCTTGTCTTATGTATCTTAGTATTTCTGATGCCCGGCACCGGTAGGTGCTCACTGCTGACTTGAATTCATGGCTGTAACCTGGGAAGGAGAAACCTCCCATCTCCCTATACGTGAGCTCTGGGGCCATTCCAAAGGCAGAAGGGCTAGCTAGTTAGTTATCCCCCATTTAGGACCATTACAGTCACGTGAGGGTTTGGGAGCAGAGATAGTAAGGGAAGGGCTCCCTAAGGTAAGGAGATTTAAGTTGAATCCTGAAGAGTGAAGAAGCCATGGCCAGGGAGAGAAGTAGTGGGTGTGTGTGTGTACGTGGGGGTAGGGGCAAAGGTAGGGGTCCCTATTCAAGCTGAGCAAGCACAGGTGCAAAAGCCCCATGGGAAAGGGATATGATAACAGACAGGAAGAACTAAGGCCAAGTGTTACCTGTGGTGGGAAACAGGATGGGGAGTTAAGTAGGAAGAGATCATGGAATACCAGGATGGCCAACATCAGTGCCAGTTCCAGAAAGGAAGGGACTGTGACTTGTTTTTGTATTATGGAGCCCCTCAGAGTGCCAGGCCCATACAATATACCCAAGAGGTATTTACTGAACACATAAAGAAATGAAATCACTTTAACTAGAGAATCAGATTTAAAGAGAACAGGCTGTCTAACAAGGGAGAGAAAACCATCTTCAAGGAGAGGCCAGGAAGCGCCACATCCATCTGTGGCTGGCACAGGACTGGTTTGTAAGGAGGCACATATGGCATGATTTGAGTTTGTCATATTTAGCAAGACAGGTGTGTCATTTATCCAAAGCAGGTCTATGTGGAGCCAGTGGTGGAAATCTAAGTGACATCTGCCAGGCTGGGTCTTCACACAGCAGGGAGTCTAGCAGACAGAGACTGTCTAGCAGACAAGACAGCCAGGACCTGTCTTGATGCCACTCATCAGAGAAGGGCTCTCTCTGCTACTCTGCAGTCTTCAGATTATGGAGGATGAAAGCATTTTGGAGCTAGGGAGGACCTGAGGGATCACTTGGTCAGCCCCTAATTTTACAAATGAGGACAGTGAGGTCCAGAGAGGTTGAGTGACTTACCCTAAGTTAGTAACAAGACCAGTCCAGGTTTCTAGGTCTCCTGATTCTACATTCATCCCTCTTAGAAAGACATCAAAAGGGAAGAAAGAAGGGAAGGAGAAAGGGACCAAAGGAGCCAGGGAGAAAGGGAAGAGGGAAAGGAAAAGGGAGGAAAGGAGGCAGGAGGAAAAGAAGTGATGGATGGCATTTGGGCTCAGAAATACCTGAGGTGTTTATTGAACACATACATACGCCTGTATGAATCATGTTCATTCCCCAACTATGACGCTTTGGCGTGCTGAGTACTTTGAACTAAAAGGGACCAGGAGGTCTCTCTGAGAAGCAAGTTCTCTCTGACCTTCTCCTGCCCTATTGTCCCGTTCTCCTAATTCTCCTCCAAAACAAGTCACAGAACTCATAATTCCTCTTCCCTATGGCAGGTCAGAGAAACTAGAACCCTTCTCCTCCAGAGCAAGTCATAAATCCTAGAACTACTACTCTAACCTCCCCTGCCTTTCTGTGCAGGGGCTAGCCATAAAGAAGTCCTCGGACCTACCTTTTCTGATAGTAGGTCCTAAGACATGCTCCAGGGGGCTTCTGGCCTGTGACCAGGAAGGAGGAACACTATGCAGAGAGGTGAGAAGAACTGGAACAGACAGGCCTTGCTGGGTTCCCCCTGCCATTGGGAAGTCATTTTCCTTTTGTCCAGTCATGTTTCTACATAGCTGTCCTTTTTTTTTTTTTTTTTTTTTTTGCAGTTTTTGGCTGGGACCGGGTTTGAACTCGCCACTTCCGGTATATGGGGCCAGTGCCCTACTCCTTTGAGCCACAGGCGCCGCCCCATAGCTGTCCATTCTTCATCAAATCTAAGCATAAAGATGTACAGTTTTCTCCGGGTTTTGGGGTCCTCATTTCTGAAGCCTATTGTCATTAAACTTTAAGTAAATAAACTTGTTATGCTTTGCTTTTGTTAATCTGTGATCCTTATGATAGTATGTGAGTGAGGAAAGTTACCAGGTTTCCCCTCTCCAGTGGCTTTCTTTCAGATTTTGTTACCTAATACAGAGTAAAGTTCAGTTCATTTAATCCTCTGTTGTTCTGTGTTTTCTTCACTTACAGTTGTATATAATTGATCCGCTGTCCTTTCTCTTGGTCCTCTTTTCTTTCTTGTCAACTTCAGGGAGCTTCTACCTAACCAGCTCCCTTATTCCTGGTCTCTTCTTTCTTCATACCTCTTTGTTGCTTCTTGGTTTGGCCTCCAAATTTATTAGAGAGCCATATTCACCCATTCTCAGTTTGAACTCCTTTGAATTCTTATTCCTGCCCTAAGATCCATCCTGTTACAGCTCTGAGACTGCTAGGTCCCACCCCTTCCAGATTCCCAGCCAATCATGCTCTATTTCCTCTTCCCCTAACCAGTCCTGGGGGTGAACTATATCAAGTTGGATTGTAAATTTTTCTCTTCTAACCCAGTTTACAACATGGAGGCACATTCTCACATATCAGGCACTATCTTTAATTGCTCATGTAGTGTGCATGCCAGCCCATCTGAATGGAGTTCTGACCAATGGGAATGGACCCTGGCCCTTAGTCCATATTGGCACCCACAAGCTCAGTATCAGCCCCAGTCATACTGCACAGAAAGAATTCATCCATCTATCAATCCATCCGTCCACTCATCCATCCACCCATCCATCCATTCATCCATCCAACACCTGTATGAACTGAGTGGTGCCTGTGGCTCAAGGAGTAGGGTGCCGGCCCCATATATTGGAGGTGGTGGGTTCAAACCCGGCCCTGGTCAAAAACTGAAAAAAAAAAAAAAAGAAAGAAAAAAGAAATTCAATACCTGTATGAATCATGTTCAAGGCTCTAGCAAAGAATCTGTTAGGACAATATCCAGGAGGTATTTCCACTTATCATCATCATTTGCCATAGTCTTAAAGATGACAAACCTTTGGTTACCAATTATGAGAGAAAGGGTCATCCCTCTCTTTCTCTCTTTATGCCTCCTGTCTTAGTCCATTTTGGGCTGCTATAAAATAACACTTAAGACTGGGTAATTTATAAAGAAAAGACGCTTATTTATTTAGCTCATGGTTCTGTAGACTGAGAGATCTAAGGCATGGCCTTGTCTTCTAGTAAGAACTTTTGTGCTATCTCACAATATAGTAAAAAAGGTCAAAAGGAAAGCAGGACATGCAAAGAAGGAAAAATCTGAGGGGCATCCTGGCTTTACAACAACTTACTCCCTCAGGAACAATCCATTCCCAAAAGAAGTAACCCAGTCCTGCAACAATGAGAACCCACTACCTTGAGAACAGTGCCGGCCCATTCACAAAGGATCCATCCCCGTAACCCAAACACCTCCCTCTGTTCCACCTCCCAACACTGCCACATTGGGGATCAAATGTCAACATGAGTTTCTGTGGGGACAAACAAACTGTATTCAAACCATAGCACCTCCCCATTGCTAGTCTTAGAGAACTTGGTCCTAACTCGGCCTTTCCTTCCTGGGCATTTTATGGTCTGTTCCTGGAGAGCTGAGGAAACACGTCTTGGTGACCCCACCACTGTACAGATGAAATCACAGTTATACAATCACTTTATCAGGGATCCAGAAGTGAATGGTTTGTATTCAGGGGCAGAAATTCCAGAGCAAGGAGGGAAACTTCAACCGGCCTATCGGCTACTAGCTGTGATTGTCTACCTGACATCTTGAAGGTACAATAAAATGCACAGAATGAATAATTTGAAAAAAGGAGCATCCCAGTGTGCCTCCATGTCCTTCAGATGAGCTGAGACAAATTCTGAGTCCAGCTGTAAATTTCTTTGCTTTTATGTATACATACTTCCAAACCTTTGGGTCTTGACAGATGACTTTCAATAGATGGCAGCAAGGGGCTGCTCTGTTGTGTATGTACAAAGCCCCAAGAGTCCCAGGTTTCTGAAGCCTGACTGTAAGTCTTATATGGGGATAGAAGCTTCCACCTCAGTGGAGATATGAAGTGTAAGAAGAACAGAGCTGAATCATTTCAACTTTCTTTTTAGAGTATTTGTTGACTGGTGTGGATGGGGAAAGGCTGACTATGGATGCCATATTAAGAGAGGGCAGCAACTAGTGTTACCAGTGCTGTGGAATCCACCCTCCAAATTGGACCTGATATCCCCACCTCCTGGTATCCACACCCTTGTTCAATGTCCTGCCACACTGTTTCATGGTTTATTTGTGTGACCAATGGAATATGGCTGAAGTGATGATATGTGACTGACGGTAGGTCATAAAAAACATTAGAACTTCCATCCTTCTCTCCTGTAGATCATTCCCTCCCCCTGGGGGAAGCAGCCCTATGGAGAGGTCTGTGTGTCAAGGAATCAAGACTTCCTGTCAACTGCCATGTAAGTGAGTCATCGTGGAAGCAGGTCCTCCGGCCCCAGTCAAGCCTTCAGATAACTGCAGCTCCAAACAAACTCATGAGAGACCCTGAACCAGAATCACCCAGCCAAGTTGTTCCCTGACCCACAGAAAGTGGGAGAAAAGTACATTTTTATTATTTTTAGCTGATAAGGCACAGATCACTACTATAGATCCCTTACTGTCACGTCAGTGTGTGTTAGCAGCTCAGTTAATCCTCAAGACAACTCTGTGAAACAGAAATTATTGTCACTCTCTTAGAGGTTTGAACATGGGCTCAGAGACAGCGTCATAGAACTGCCTCCAAAGGCCACTGAACCAACCCTTCTGGACCACTCAGCCATGCTTTTTTGAGACTTTATTCTCCTCTTCCTCCTCCTGACCTACAGAGACAGGCCAGGCTGTCCCACTGACAGTTGGTCTGAGGTTTAATGATCATAGGGAGTAGATGAGGTTTTGAAAACTACCAATGCCTACAAAAATTTTGAAAACTACCAATGACTACAATTGGTCTGAGATTTAATGATCATAGGGAGTAGATGAGGTTTTGAAAACTACCAATGCCTGCAAAAGTTTTACTTTACATACTCTGCAAAGCCATCTCAAGAACTTGGTGGAGACAAGGTGAAGCACTGGCAATGTCATCACAAAGCAATGGCAAGCTGGATGCAGCGGCACGTACCTGTGTAGTCTCAGCTGCTCAGGCAGGAAGATCTCCTGAGTCCAGTTGGTGGAGGCTGTGGTGCACAATGGTTGCGCCTATGAACAGCCTCTGCACTCCAGCCTGGGTAATACAGCAAGACTCTGTCTCTACAAAAGTAAATAAATAAACAAAGCAATGGTGAATACATGAAAAAAAAAAAAAAAAAACAATGGGCAATGTTTCTAGTTAGATTCAGAAAGCTGATGACAAGTAACAAGATCTTGGTTGGGACAAGAGACTGTTAACATTTCTGAGTCTATGAGAGAACATAGACTGAAGCCTAGAACAAACAGCTGAAGCCTTGAAAGCTTGGAAACCTCTGGCTGGAGCCTTTTCTTTATCAATCGGCTTGGTAGCCCAAGGATGGTCATCACCTAACAGGGGAGATATAACTGGTCCCTCAGACTCAGGAGGAAGGACGGCAGCCTGGAGTGACTCATTTGCCTCTTCTAGAATGAATTAACCTAGCTTTTCTTGCACATCAGTAACAATATAACTTCTTCCCCAGTTCCCTTACACTGTCGGAAATAAAAAACCATAGTTTCCTGAAGTCATGCTTTGGGCCAAGAAATCAGATTGATTCTGAGCTTTTTGAAGGATCTGCTCATGAAAGACTCAAATTAATGTTACTAACAGAAGCTTGAGTGGAATAATGAGAGTTTAGATACCTAAGTCCCAAACCAGTGCTTCCCAAACTTTAATGTAAATGAATCACCTGTGGGATCTTATTAAAAGGCAGATTTTCATTCAGCAGGTCTGGGCAGAGCCTGAGGTCCTGCATTTCTAATCAGCCACCAGGTAATGCTGATGCGTCTGGCACTTTAGTAGGAAGGGCAGACAGCACTGGTTTTCAAATATGGCTGCATATAGAACATATGATCTATAGCAGTGATCTGTGCCTTAGCAGCTAAAAAAAATATATATATATATAAAAAATAAGGATGACAGGTCCCACCCTCAGAAATTCTGATTTAATTAGCTTTGAGGTGCAACCTGGGCATCAAGATTCTGGCAGAGCTGGAGGATATGGCAGAGTCGGAGGATCACTGGTCTAACATGTCCATTCCCAGTTGCTTGCTGGTTCTCCCCTGATCTCTTTCCTTGAGAAACAGCTGCAGTGAAGGCTAACTGTGGACTAAATAACCTGTGTCACTTTCCTTGTAGCTTGCCTTAAAGGTTGTTGTGAAGATTAGGTGAGTTCCTGTATACATGGAGAACTCAGAAAAGTGCCTGGCTCAGTGTGTTCTTATAATACTTAATTGTCATTCTCAACTACTAAACAATTAAAGTTAGTCGAGCTTTAATAGATGGTTATTTGTTGGGGGGCCAGGCATGGGACTCAGAATGCCTTTCCTCCAAAATGTACTTGCCAAAAGGAGTCATCCTACTAGTTTGTTAAGAACTTAAGAGGAAGAGATGTGGGTCCAAGGGGAAGGAATCCGAGACTTCTCCAAACTAGGTCACCAAAAGCTGGAATTATGACACAGAAGACCAACTTTTACTTCCACAAAGTCATGCATGCCCAGTGTACGGGGCATTGTACTAAGCCTTGGGAGAATTACAAAAGAACTTGAAATCA
Source organism: Loris lydekkerianus (assembly GCA_963574355.1). Lineage (NCBI taxonomy): Eukaryota > Metazoa > Chordata > Mammalia > Primates > Lorisidae > Loris > Loris lydekkerianus. The sequence goes on along the minus strand of CAUYPK010057549.1, from coordinate 9,330 downwards.
AGGATGTTTAGCTTCTAAGAGCTGAAGATTAAGCTAGGCATGGGGTCAAGTAGCTTCCGCATTGCCTATAGAATTCATTCATTTGTTCAATCAATATCCAAAGCAGCTTGCTGTGAGCTAGCCATATGCCAGGTTACCAAGATGAAGAAGGCGAAGATAGGGTGCCCCTCCTCAATCACCCACTGAAATGCTTATTGTCTGAGGGAAGACAGAGAACCACAGACTAGCCAGGCTTTCCACTAGCATCTTGGGACACCGCAGTGAAGATGATAAACATTGTCCTTGCTCCCATGTACCTTGCAATCTTGAGAAAAGAAAGACAGCAAAGCGTAGATAAGGTAAAGGAAATGGGCTGACTTGTCAGAGGACACAGCTAAGACAGCCAGTGGGGCAAGGACCTGGAAGAGCTTGGAATGAAAGGCTGCGGAGCCCTAGATTCAGCAGCTGATGTTACCTCCTCCAAGAACTTGCCTATTCTTCTCCAGCCTAGTTTTGTGGTGGGGGGAGGGCCTCCTCTTCTCGGTTCCCAAAGCATTTTCAAAGCTCTATAATTTCCAAAGAACTGATTCATGCCTGATTGTGTCATGCGGGCTCTGAATCTCAGCACCTTCCTCACCAGCACCTACCGAAACCAAGGCCTAGTGGCACCCCTTCAGACATTGAACTACTCGGCCTCTATCTTTTGAGTCTGTTTGCTACCATACCCCCACCCTCAACTGGGCAAGTCTGCCAAAGGGTAGATAGCCCATTTAAAAATGCAGCTTCCTGCCCTAATGCCCTCCTCTCGGGATGTAATCCCAATCTTTCCCGAAGTCCTATGCCAGCACACCTGTACTTCACTAGGATCTTTTGGTTAGGGAGTTAGTTAGGAACAGCCCCCATGGGAAACGAAGATACTTTACATCACAGCTGCACCTGTCATCCTTTCTACTGGGTTGTAAGCCAAGTACACGTCTTTTTCATCTTTGTATGCCCCAAAGGCCACTACTGTGCCAGCCGGACTCCTCAATCACTGCTTGCTTGAAGAGATGAAGAAATGATAGGAAAACACCAAGTACAGATGAAATAGGATATAACAGTCACCCTGACCTGATGTGTCAATCGTTCAGCCTGCACATCACTTCCTATATTGATCATTGTAAAGCACAGCATTTCTCATCCCAAAAGAAACTAGTAGATCCCCATTGCCTCCTGTGTAAATGCACATTCCTCATCCCAAATCAGGCCTGCCACCACCTCTTTTGCTACATCTGGCCTTGACCCTATTTATCCAACCTTATCTCTTGACACTTCTTCCCACTGCAAATTGTACTTCCGTAAAGAACTATTCCACCTTCTTCTTTTTTTTTTTTTTTTTTGTCTTGATGTCTTTATTCATCTGGAACATGTTCCTTTCCTTTCCCTATTTCTATCTTGCCAACCATTTAGTTGGATTAGTGGCCTGGCTGGAACTCAGCACTAAGATATTTTAGGATGAAAAAGGCTATTCTTTCAAGGTTGTGAGAGATTTTGTCCAGTGAGAAACAACTCTTCATAAGTCTTTTAGAGGTGAACTGTACCCTTGTTTTAGGAAACCATGTGGATGGACTCTTGAAAATAATACACCCAAGATTCTTGAACAGAAAGCTGTGAGGAATCCTTGAAGCTGAAGATAGATGTTTTCAGTCTGAGAAGCTGTGTTCTGTTTGGTGACATGATGTGTACAGTTGAGTAGGAGTGGTGGAAAATGTTCTTGGGTTGCAACAAATTTAGCTGATGCTGTGCAGGCTGAGCTTGGGTTTGTTTTCTGGAGCATGTGGGCTTTCTTTATTGAGAATTGCTTGCTGATAATAATAGCAAACAGTGGCTACACTCTTGCTTAGTGCCAGGACTGAGATAAAGCCTGGGGATTAAGTTCTGTAGTCCTTATAACAACAGGAAGATTTTTCAGAGAGCAAAAAAGAAATCTTAGAGAAGTTAAGGATAGCGTCCTGGAAACAAAAGGCAGAACCTAGATTTGAACACTAGGAGTCTGACTCCATGGCCTGCATTCTTAACCTCTATCAGAGCTTCTGTTTGTTTGTTAAAAATCTCATCCTTTTAAAATTCCTTTTGAGGTATGCTTTTTCATTAGTATGGTAGTGAATGCTTATTCTTTGGGGTGCAAATCCAAAAACATTTCCCTAGTAAGGAAGCCCAATCACATTTTGCTACTTTTAGATGTTGCTTTGTTCCCTTACTGCTTCCTATTCCTGGACTGTATTTCTCTCAGAGAATGTAGAGTGTCTTTGAAAGTATGGATTATGGCTTGGTGCCTGTAGCTCAAGTGGCTAAGGTGCCAGCCACATGCACCAGAGCTGGTGGGTTTGAATCTAGCCCGGGCCTGCCAAACAACAATGACAACTGCAACTGCCTGTAATCCCAGCTACTTGGGAGGCGGAGGCAAGAGAAATCACTCAAGCGCAAGAGTTGGAGGTTACTGTGAGCTGTGACACCATGGCACCCAGGGTGACAGCTCTGCCTCAAAAAAAAAAAAAAAAAAGTATGGATTATATCTTAAAACTTCACTCTTCTTCCCACAGTAGGTCTTAACTATTCATTGTCCCTACATACTCATTGAACTGAATCAAATTGTTCCTTCATTGACCTTACCCTCTTGCGTGAAGCAAAGTTAGTAAATACAGTAGACTTCTAGAGCATCAAGGAAAGCCTGAAATCATTTGTAAGCACTGGAAATAAAACAATACAGTAACCAAAAATAATCCTACTGTAAAAACATGAAAGATGTTATTGCAGATCCACAGAATGTATGATGCATTTGAACTTTAAAACACCAAAATAAAGTAGTATTTCATTTAGGGTGTTGCTGTCCCAGGCACTCAAATTACAGATGGGCAAAGAGCAGCCTGCCTGAAGATGGTTACCATGCATGCTTTGGCTCCCTCTGCTGGCAGAAAGGAAAAGGCTGCTTTTTTGGAGGAATTCTTGGTTCAGGTAGTATAACAGGGCTGCTGTTTATTATACACAATACCTAAGAAAATTCAGCTCAGGCTTAGAAAAGGGGGATACAAAACTCACAAGATCTTTCTCCTTAGTTGGCAACAAAATATACTTTCCATTCTTCTTACATGCTAACATTGCTGCTTCTTAGGCCAGACTCACTATAAACTGTTGATTATCAGGGAACCACCGTAGGTCAGACTTTATTCTGCTGTGACTTTCCCAGTCTTCTCAATGCTCATAGGGTGCTTCGCACAAGCCTGATTTTGTACAAGCCTGATTTTTCCATACTGTCTGCTAAACTATACCTTAGTAGTACTTTCCATGACAAGGCTGGGTGTGGTGGCTCACACCTGTAATGCCAGCACTGTGGGAGGCCAAGGCAACAGGATTGCTTGAGACCAGGCATTCAAGACTAGCCTGGGTAACTTAGTGAGATCCCGCATTTCCACAAAAAATAAATTAGCTGGGCATGGTGGCTCACACCTGTACGCCCAGTTGCTTATCTGAGGCAGGAGGCTCACTTGAGCCCAGGAGCTCCAAACGGCAGCTATGATCGTGCCATTGCAACAGAGTGAGACTCTGTAAAAACAAACAAACAAACCCCAAACCACACACACACACACACACACACACACACACACACATATATTTTTTGAGACAGAGTCTCACTTTGTCACCCTTGGTAGAGTGTCATGGCATCACTGCTCACAGCAACCTCAACTCTTAGGCTTAATCGATTCTCTTGCCTCAGCCTCCCAAGTAGCTGGGACTACAGGCGCCTGCCACAATGCCCGGCTAAAAATACCAATTTTTTAAATGACACAGATAAGAGTTTTTTTTTTTTTTTTTTTGGTCTCTGCTAGAAGGAGTTAAATACCTAAAATCCTTTGTTTGATTCATTAAATAGAATTAAACACATGCACATCCTTCCTTAGTTCAGTTTCTCAGCTCCTTCCCCAGAATGTCTATATATGAGTTTGAATTGTTACTTAATCACATCAAAAACTCATCATTTGAGATTTAGCTCTAATACCTCAGGTAGAATTCCTGTATGGTTTCCCCACAGGGCATGAAGCATATCTTCTACTATTTGGGCTGTAACTCCGAGGAACAGTGGAAACTCTGAGATGCCACGAGTACCTAGCACATTGTAGAGTTCAATGCAGATCTGTTTTAAATAAATACAATTTAAAGCTATATTCCCTCTTAAGGGCTAATTTTGTCTGTGTGAGAATTCCTCCTGCATGCAATGTGAAGACATTTGTTATATATCATCATGATTAAAGGAGCATAACAATGTTATGTATAAAATTCTTGTCAGAAAACTTTGTTTATATTAGGGTGGAATGAAATAGGCAAACAGGCCTGGGATCAATCAGAGCTTTGCCTCCTACCGTTTGAAGAAGCAATTCACCAATAGTGTCCTTGCACGTTCTTGCTGGATGTGTCAAGAATGCAAGACCCCGATCACTCCTGGGGCATTTCTCAGGGTTGTGTTTGCAGCCAGCAATCTTGAGGGATGAGGTAATGTCTTCTGATGGAACAAAGCGCAAGCTTGCTCACTGGTTACTGTAACATGGTGGGTTCTCCAAGTTTAGCATTCCTTTTCTGCAATGCAACCCATTTTGTGTGCAAGCATGCATCTGAGCCCATATGCTTCGTCCCTGTGAGAACTGGGCCCAAAGGGCCAACATAAATGTTGACACTATGGCAACTGTTTCTGCTGTAATGGTCTTTGATTTCTGACTTAGGAGTCTGGTGTGTTCTGTCAGTATCCAAGAAGATGTGAAAGCTAACATGTTAGTTTGCAAACAAAATCTCAGACTTCACAGTTCTCAACACTCTGCAGCTGGGTGTCCCTACGCGAGTTATTTAACCTCTCTTAGCAGAAGTTCCCCCCCCCCTTTTTTTTGCACTTTTTGGCTGGGGCCGGGTTTGAACCTGTCACCTCCGGTATATGGCGCCCACAGTTTCCCTTTTTCATAAAGGTGGTGGTAGTATAGAACAGCCTCATAGCTTTGTTGTGGGGTTAAATTAAATAAGAATGTAAAAATACCTACCACACTTTAGTATAATGTCAGAAATTGCTTTGATGCCTGGGGATGCTAGGCGGGGAGGAAGGGAATAGACCACCGGGGGGCTGGGGCTGAGCCTGGCTGGCGTGGTGCAGAGGTGGGCTGGGGACTGCGCTGAAGAGCGCGCCCAGAGGCAGCCTCAGCCCCTCGATTTCCACGTCGGCGGGGCCGGGAAAGCTGGAAGCTGATTGGAGACGCCAGCCCGGAATTTGTCTCGCGGCGGCAGTTGCATAGCAACCACGGTGCTTTTATTTAGAAGTTTTATTTCGAGTGGTTCGGGGTGGTGAGGTTGGGGATTAATGGAACGCTGAGGACCTGCTCACTCCAGCCAGCCCCCGGATTTGTGGCGACGGTGCCCTGTAGAGCCGCGGCGCCAGGCCCTCTGCGCGTCTCCGCGCCCGCCGCGCCCGCGGCCCCCGGAAACCCCGCGTCCGCTCGCGGCCGCACACGCATGCTCCCAGCGCTCCCACGCGCGCTGTCGCCCTCCTGGCTGCCGCCCACGCGGGCTCCGGGCGGCTGCGCCGTGTCCTCGGAGGCACCTCCTGGCGCCGGGACTAGCTCTCGGAGGATGCTGCGGCGCGGGGCGCGTCGCCCCCCTCAGTCCACCAGAGCCCGGATACCTCAGAAATTCGGCTCTGGGTCTGTGGGGAGCGAAATGCAACCCAAACCCCGATTTACCGAACCCCGCGAAAATAAACACGCACAAGCACGCACACAGTCGGCGCCACGACCCGCGCTCGCAGCGGCGGTCCCAGCCGCGAGGGAAGAGCTCGGGGCCAGAGAGGGGTCGCTGCCTACGCCTCGCAGCCCGAGGGGCCGCCGCTCGGCTTCGGCAGCTCCGAGGCGCGACGTAAGTGCCCAGCGTCACCGGCCCGGGTTAACGGCGCAACGGCCGGCCCGGGCCTGCCCCTGCCAGGCCCGGGCCGGGCGGAAGCGGTCGCTGGAGAGCCCCGGTAGGCCGGGTCGCTGGGGACTGGAAGGGAGCTGGGGAGGGAAGGGCGCGACCGTGATTAGGGCGGCGGTGCCCGGGGCGGGCCGCGGACCCGGCTGCGGCTGCCCGCGCACTGATCAGCTGGGGTTGGCGGACTGCGGCCGGCCTCCGCCTGCGGGGCTCGCCGACCGTGTTGAGAGGGGATACCGGGGAAGAATGGATGCCTGCGGCTCGCGGCTGAGACAGCTGGCGGTGCCGTAAACGCGGCGGCCGGGCCTCGGTGACACAGACCGCTAAAGGATTGGTGGGGCGGGCGCGGGGCCGTCGCCTCTGGCTTTATATGGCAGATGCGCGAAGGCTCTAACAGGTGGCTCCGTGGCGCAATGGATAGCGCATTGGACTTCTAGAGGCTGAAGGCATTCAAAGGTTCCGGGTTCGAGTCCCGGCGGAGTCGTAATGCTTTTTCACCCCCTCTAATTTGTTTTCTACTCCATCGCTTCTCTGTCTCTTTTTCCTAACTTGCCTCCCAACTCCCTACCCCACTTCACGGTGCTCTCGCGGTTCCTCCGCCTTCAATGGCTAGTAGGTCCCGCACCCCCCCAGTTCCCTGGCTTCGGCAGTTCTGGGCTTCGCCGGCCGATCTGGGTCCTGGGAAGAGCGGCCCCGAGCGTGGTGGCTGTGCCGGGGGGAAAGAAAGTGGGCGACAGTGAAGCAGGCTTCGTGGTTTCGGCCTAAAGGTGGTCCCGGGTGACATCTCCACGCCGGGAGCCAAGCCGTGGCTGCGAGAAAACGCGCCTGCACCCTCGTTCTGCGCTGTGCTAGCCGACCCCGCTCCAGCCCGAGCACTTCGACGTGAGCACGCAATGGAATCCCGAGTGGGATCGTGTCAAATATGTAGATTTCTGGGCGTCACTCCGGGACGCTAATTCGGTGGATCTGGGATGGGGCGCAGGAAGCTGCGTTTCTGATGAGACCGCCCCTCCCCTTCCCTGTGAGTCCAGTGCAAGGAGGCTCTAGACCCAATCTGCTGGGCAGCTGCTCCAGGCCGGGATTACTATCTAGTGCCAGTTCTTCTGATAACTCTGCTTTGCATAAGGTTCAAGTAATTCACGCAGAAGATTCTAAAAATTGACCCAAAAGGGACAACCTTGTTATTCCTATATCCTACTCCTGCAATTCTCTCCACAAGCCATCAGGCATAGTGATTTCTTAGAAATCTTTTCAGATTAATTTTGTGTGCATGTCAGCGTTTTTAATATCTCTTGTCTCTGAGTTACATGTGACCTAGTATTTGTGTATTAGTTAATAATATAAATACACGTGATATGTACCCTTTTAAAAACACAATTGACTTGCTTATTTCACTTATCAGTGTATGTGGAGTTGCTTTGTTCCCTTGTACATAGAATCAAGGATTTAACAGCTTCTAATAGCTGGACTTTTAGATGTCTAATATTTTAGACAGTGCTCTGTAAATATCCTTGTTCTTACAATATTGTACACAAGTGCAAGTACATCTGTAGGATAGATTCCCAGGAGTGGAATTGCTGGTCCAACGGTTCATTTGTGTGCTCTTTGATAAATGTTGGGAAATTGCCCTCAAGGAGACTGTACCTATTTTATTTTCACTATCAGTATGTGAGAGTGTCTGTGTCCCCACAGCCCACATGTTCTCAAACAGATGAAAAATGGTTGTAGTTTTAGTTCATATATTTTATTATGAATGAAGATGACCAACTTTTCCTACACAGAGTAATTTGTATTTCTGTTTCTGTGATTTATCTGCTCTTGAGTTGTGTTCATTTTTTGTTGTGTTATTGGTCTTATGTTGTGTCATTTTTCTTATTGGTTTGTAATTCTTTACACATTAAGGAAAAAAGCCCTTTATGAAATATGTGTAACAATTATTCTTTTCCAGTCTATCTTTTGATTTTATATTTTTGTTTATTTTACTGTTTTGCAGAAATTTACATATTTGGATTTATTAATCTCTTTTGGCTTCTAGGTTTGGGGTCATGCTGTACTAAAATTATTAAGTATTTTTCTTATAACAGTTTTATTTTTATGGTTTTTATTTATCTTTGTTTCATCTGGAATATATTTTTGTGCAGGAAGTGAAGTGTAAATTTCGTCCAAGAATTACTGATGGTGAACACTCCTTTTCTTCACTACCTAATTTGAAATTACACTTTTATTCTTTTCTAAATTCCCACATGAATTTGGGTTTCTGGATTGTCCATTCAAATCCCTTGACTGTGTTACTTTTGATTCACTAGAATTGTGTCGTTTTAATATCTATTAGGTTTAGTCCTCCCTTGTTATTTTTTTTAAAAAGATTTTTCCCTATAAAAATACTTGAAGAAAGTGCAGGGAAAACTCTTGAAGGAATCGGCGTGGATGAATATGAGGAGGACTCCCCAGGCAATTGAAGCAGTATCAAAAATACACTACTGGGGAACTGATCAAACTAAAAAGCTTCTGCACAGCCAAGAACATAGTAAGTAAAGCAAGCAGACAGCCCTCAGAATGGGAGAAAATATTTGCAGGTTATACCTCCGATAAAGGTCTAATAACCAGAATCTATAGAGAAGTCAAATGTATTACCAAGAAAAGAACACGTGATACCATCTCAGGGTGGGCAAGGCACTTGAAGAGAAACTTCTCTAAAGAAGACTGATGCACAATCTACAAACACATGAAAAAAAGCTCATCATCCTCAATCATCAGAGAAATGCAAATCAAAACTACTTTGAGATATCACCTAACCCCTGTAAGAGTACACATAACAAAATCCTAAAACCACAGATGTTGGCGTGGATGTGGAGAAAAGGGCACACTTCTACACTGCTGGTGGGAATGCACTCTAATACGTTTCTTCTGGAAGGATGTTTGGAGAATACTTAGAGACCTAAAAATAGACCTGCTGTTTGATCCTATAATTCCTCTACTAGGTTTATACCCAGAGGACCAAAAGTCACAATATAACAAAGACATCTGTACCAGAATGTTTATTGCAGCCCAATTCATAATTGCTAAGTCATGGAAGAAGCCCAAGTGCCCATCAACTCACAAATGGCCCAGCAAATTGTAGTACATGTATACCATGGAATATTGTGCAGCCTTAAAGAAAGATGGAGACTTTACCTCTTTCATGTTTACGTGGATGGAGCTGGAACATATTCTCCTTAGCAAAGTATCCCAGGAATGGAAGAAAAAGTATCCAATGTACTCAGCCCTACTATGAAGCTCATTTATAGCTTTCATATGAAGGCTATAACCCAACTATAGCACAAGAATATGGGGAAAGGGTCAAGGGAGGGGAAGGGAGGAAGAAGTTTGGGG
>CAUYPK010057547.1:0-24899 GCA_963574355.1 Loris lydekkerianus | reverse complement strand
CCTTTGATTTTTCCCCTGGGGCTTTATTGAGGGCCCGTACAGTGTTGTGGCCTGAGAAACTGGGGCCCTGTCTGATTTGGTGTGGCTCAGTGGTTCTGTCTTGTTTTCAGCTGGTTTCTGTTCGACCCTAGTGTAACATTTACTCTGGGTTGAAGTCTCAGCTGCAGGGAAAAACCAGCGGTTAAGTCATCCTGCCTGCCCACCTCTGGCACCAATTGGAAAAGGAAAATCAAACCTTCCTACAAGTGGACACCCAGGGCACCACCCAAAAAATCCTCAGTTTATTGGTTCAGTTCAGAAGGTCCAAATCAATTGTCTCAATCAGCACCCGTCTCGGGTGGGAGAGTTCAAGAGGTCTCTGGGGACTGGATCTCAGGGGTCTGGTGACTACTCTGATATGGCTTACTCGAGTGCTGCGTTGAGTCAGAAGGAGCCACCTAGAAAATAGATTAGTCTGGGAAGGTTGATGTCTCCTTCCCCCCTTTGCCCCTCCGTCGGACCCAGTCACTGGTATCTCTGCAGATTGCTGACCCAGTTGCCTGTAGTGAACAGATAGTCCAGGGGTTTGTACCTGCCTGAATCGCAAGGAAATATGCTAGGCCTCTGCAGTCTGCCTCTATCTAGCAGGATGAGGTAAGGCCTGACATCCTTGTGTGCTTGATGAAGGTGGGGGGGGGGTTCACTCAGGCTTAGCCCCACCCCTGATTGATGTTGGTAACAGAACAGAACAGGACAACTTTGCAGAATTCTATCTCTGTTCGACCTGCAGAAGACAGGCTGTTCTGAGTTCAATCACTAAAATCACCTGCAGAAGACAGGCTGTTCTGAGTTCAAATGTCTTTGCTGCTGGAGGTTTGTATTCGATTACTTCTCTGAGTAGGCCCTGACCTGGAAGCTTCCTGGGTTTGTGAGCAGCGTCAGGCAAATCCTTTAGTCACAGGTGGACTCCTCTGGTTACCCTGGGAGACGGGGGGGTGGCTTCAGAATATCTACAAGTGAGCCGTTTTGCTGTTAAAAAAAAAAAAATCTCTGTTGATCCACCCCTGGGAACTGCCACTCTGGTGTGGGCACCCAGACGACCCTTCACTGACCAGCCACATTTTATGCTCTGTTCACACCCCTCGAGGGATCACCCAGAAATCTGGACTTCTTGGGAACAGGCCTCCAGATCTGAGTGTGGGGACAAAGGAGAGTGCTGGGAGACCAGAACTGCAGCCCACACAGTTTCATGCCTGGCCGCACCACTGCCAGAAGACAGCCGCCGCTCCACATCTCTGGGAACTGCTGCTCTGGAGTGGTTCCCTTCTAGCAGATCGTCCTCTCCTCACTTCCACGCCCCAGAGAGAGTGCAGCTCAGGCACTGTCCACACCCTACAACAAATCACCCAAAAATCTGGTCTCCGGGGGGGACAGGCCCCCAGATCCCCAAGTGGGAGTGGGGGGGAGTGCTGGGAGCTCAGCGCTGGAAACAGGGAAGCTTCAGCTTCACTCAGTTTTATTCCTGGCCATATTGCTGCCCAAGGAGGGCTGTTGCACTGCGCTGCAGGGAAGTGGTGCCGAGACATGACTCCCCCTCAGGTGAGTGCCCTCTCCTTGCTCGCGTGCCTCAGTGTCAGTGCTGACCAGTCACAGCTCAGGTACTGTCCATTCCCCTAGAGAAATCACCCAAGAATTCGAACTCCTGGGGGACAGGCCCCCAGACCCCCGAGTCAGAGTGGAGAGGGAGCACTGGGAGCTCAACTCTGCAAACAGGGAAGCTACAGTTTCACTCAGTTTTATGCCTGGCCATATTGCTGATCAAGGAGGGCTGCTGCACCCAGCCACAGGGAAGTGCCACGTGGTGTGATGTGACTCCCCCTCAAGCAAGTGCTCTGTCTCCTTGCTTGCGTGCCTCAGAGTCAGCACTGATCAGTCGCAGATCGGGCACTGTCCACACCCCTCGAGAGATCACCCAAGAATTCGAACTCCTGGGGGACAGGGGTCCAGATCTCAGTGTGAGTGGAGGGGAGTGCTGGGTTGCCGACAAAGATATTTAAAAGTTTTATACAGTTTTATGCCTGGCAGGAGAGCACCATGGCACCCTAGTAGGGGAGGTAGGTCCAGTTTTTAGAAGGTCACTCCCGTGAAGTGAAGTGGGAGGGCCTTTAATTTCTTTCTTTTTTTTTTTTTTTTTTAGCATTTATCTTTGTTGCTTTCTTTCGTTTTATTTATTTATTTATTTATTTATTTATTTTTTATTAAATCATAGCTGCGTACATTGATGTGATCATGGGGCATCATACACTTGCTTCATAGACCATTTGACACATTTTCATCACAATAGTTAACATAGCCTTCCCGGTATTTTCCCAGTTACCGTGCCAAGACATTTACATTCCACATTTACTAAGTTTCACATATAGAGGGACTTTAATTTCTGCCTGTTTGTTTGTTTGTGGGGCTCTTGAGCCAGTCTCATGGGGAAGGGGGTCTCCTGTCTGCTTGGTGATGGATTTTGTACCTTTTGTTTGCATCCTTGTGGTCTCAGCTCATTTCAGCGGTGTTGATGTGCGTTCTTAAACCTTCTTTCTTGGTACAGCTCGAATCCTCCAGGTTGCTTACTAAATTTTTGTCCCTTAACTCTCCTTCTGGAGGGGAGCCTCTGTGGAAAGCTGGCTTCAGTCTGCCATCTTGTCTCTCAACAGGAAATTTGACCACTGTTTTCATATGAGTATCGGGGGAGTTAAAAATGCTGCTTAAGGTGGGAGGAAGCGGTGGAGCAGAGGGAGTGGAAGCATTAGGCACAGCAGCAGCAGCGGGTTGGATGAACAAAGCTGGAAATGTGCCAACTTTTCCCTGTGTTAAAGGTGTGACTGCTGAGAATTCAATAAGTTGACAGCAACGTTCTAAAAGATGTTGAACCTCAGACAATTTATGATCCAACCCACCCGCTTCAAAGTCACTTTCGATTCAGAAGAATCACTAGTACTACTGGGAAGAGGGATTTCATCATATGTAGGTGCCTTCATGGCAGCAGAAGCCAGAGCTGAGTCTGGAAAAGGGGGAGGCTCAGGTTTTCACTCTGTGTCTGAACTCAACTGCAACAGCTGTAGAGCCACAGTGACTAGATTATACGCTGTCCAAACCTCAGAGTCTGTACAGTCCTCTCTTTGATGAGCCCTGCATAGTGCCTTCCCTACATTCTTCCAGACCTTCAAATTCAGCTGGTTTTATCTATCCAGAGTAAACCAATAACAGTGCTTAGCAACCACCTGAAATAGGCACTGTAAAGTCTTAGTTTTTACAGAGGAACTTGTGCTCCATAACAAACTTTTCAAGAGTCAGACATACTGCTCCTCTATTGATGGGGTATTTCCCATGACTCCTTTCCTATTTACGAGAATCTCGTGTGCCACAACACAGAGCAATTCCTCTCGGTTCTTACCATTCCCAGTCCTACCTTAAGCGACGTCTGTGGGGAACTGTATACTGCCGACTATGCCAAAATGTTGTGTGAAGTTCTTTGATCGGTGTTGCAGACAGAAGACCAGCAGTCAGAATGTTTCAAAGGATTGGGGGGCTGTAGCTCACTCAGACATGCAGTGACCCCAGTTTATTTCTTACGTATATACCCTAACAATAAAGCATCCTGCATGTATACACATAATCACTTACACATTCATAATCTAACTTTAGATCAGCTGGTGTCAATTGGTCCAGATAATTCTTAAAATTACAATACAATAAAGTCACAAAAAAGTCATGAGCCTTATTTATCTCTTTTTGCTTCAAAGAACAAAGTATTCATCTGTAAAGAACAGATGTAATTGTTAACCTATCTGCACATTAACCTTATCTTGATTTACCACTCCTCAGGTCTCGTCCAGGAAATTCCTGACGAGTATGCTCTGTTTTCAGTGCCTGCCTCCCACTAGATTAGTTTTCTAATCTCTCTGGAGGGTCTTCAAAGGAATATCCCTTCCTGCAGACCTTGAGACAGTTTCAATCAAGAACAAAGTTATGGCAGCCTTTACTGTGGCTTGGCTATAGTCTACCAGCTAGTACTCAAGGGCTGAAAGCCAACCCTCTGTGAATTGGAGTGGAAGTAGATGAGGCCACATTTCTATCTGCTGTAGAGACTCTTCATAGTGGCTCAAATTATGTTAGCATCTTTTGATAGAAACCTTCAAGTTTGTTCCTCCAATTAAACAAACAAAAAAAGCATCAACCTGTTTATGACTCTATGGAAGCCTCTATTTTAATGTGCCTTTCTAGATAACTGCCAACATCTTTTGTCATTTATTCAAACCTGTCTGAGATCCCAATATTCCGATCTGTTTTCTCAAACCTGTATTCATCTCCAACCCATTGTTTCTTTGCAAACTTTGCCTCCCCACGCTGATTCCATTCATATCTGTGCACTGGGCTCACTAGCTAATTTATTCTTATCCTCTTCCATTGTGTTCACTGACCCCTCCCCCTTTCTATTACTGAAACACTCAGGTGTTGGTGCCGTGTTGCCAGTGCCACCTGCCTGAAACAGCCGGTAGGCATACTGATGAATGTACAAACTTGCAAGAGGTGAGGCTCCCCATAGGTGCAGGAAAGCCCACCCAACTGCCAGCCAGCCAGCCCCTGTGGCCTTCCCAGAGAGCCCAGCCGCTGAGTAACCACCGTTTTGGCTGCAGGAACTCCCCCAGTTAGCTCTGCAGCAGTTATTTATTGAAACACTATATAACAGGTGTGGGGAGGCCCACATATAAGGACTACGTGCTTAAGGATCACTCTGCACTCTTCTTCCTAGGGGTCTACTCCCACCCTTATGCACCACAAATGTTCAAGATCCAACACCTGCTTAATAATGAAGACTACCCAACAAATACTGGGTTAGATCACTCCATTGCTTGAGGGCTTATCTCCAGGCTGTAAAACAGCTCCATACCAGACAGGAGATTGTCCTCCTCCCAGAATTTCCCTCAAGAACTGGTGACTGTTCTTATAACATGGTATTCAGTCTACTACACTCAGGACAGGATGATGAAGAAGGAACGATGCTGGAATTTGAGTCAAGAAAGATGAATTCAAATCTTATTTCTACCACTTACTTTAATCTCTTTGGGTTTCAGGTTATCTATGTAAACAACCACTTGACCCAGATGTTAAACACAGTTGAAGTACTAGAGGATATTTTGACTAGTCTCTAAGATTGCTTAAAATCTTGAACTTCTATGTGCTTTGGAGTCTCTCTAGAGAAAAACAGGGAATATAAAACTGGCAGAAATTAAAACAAATAATAGAACAAATGAAACACCAAAAAAAGAAGAGTAGAAAGTAAAAAATATTAAGCCAAGATTATACAAAGTCATAGAACATCAAAAAAGGACTCTAGGAAAAATGAAAAATTTTCATAAAGTTAGGCAAAGGTACTATCCTAATGAGTAAACCAAACTGGCAAGTTATTAAGTAGAAAAATCAATTAGAAACAACCTCTAAGTAGATGCTAAATATAATTAACCTATATGTGGCCTATATGTGGCTATCTTTCACTTACAGTGAAATAATTTCTCTCTAGGACTTGCCTAGGCTTGAATATGTAAAACCTACCATCCTGTGGCCACAGTGAAGTGAGATCTTCCCTAAAACCTTTGATAACAAAAACAAGGGCAATTGTAACTGTCACGTGTATGAGGGTAAGTTCTTGGAATGATTAGACTTCTTTAAAAAACAACAACAACAACAACAACAACAACACTTAATGAAAGTTAACATATAACTAACTCTGGTTTTCTGGGTTGATCTAATTTGGATCTATACCTTGATCCCAGCACCAGACAGGTTTCTACAATCTATGGTGAGGGGCAGGAGAAGGGATTTTGGAGCCAGACAGGCTGATAGTCAAATCATGGGTCCTGGGTAACTATGGAATCATGGGACAATTAACCAACCTCTCAGAACCACAGGTGATTTTTGTTTGTTTTTTGAGACCATCTCACTATGTTGCCCTTGGTAGAGTGCCATGGTATCACAGATCACAGCAACCTCAAACTCTTGGGCTTAAGCTATTCTCTTGCCTAAGCCTCCCAGGTAGCTGGGACTACAGTCGCTCACCACAATGCCTGACTATTTTTTGTTGGAGTTGTCATTGTTGTTTAGCTGACCTGGGCTGGGATCGAACCCACCAGCCATGGTGTATGTGGCTGGCGCAGTAACTACTGTGCTACAGGCACCAAGCCAGAACCACGGGTGCTTAATTAGTAAAATGTAACAGCACAGATTCTTTGCCATGCAGTCCTGATGACCATGTGAGATCTTAAATGCTAAGCACATAATGTGGTATGTAGCCAATAACAGAATACCCAACATATATTAGATTCTTCATATTCCCTTAGTTAACATACAACTTTTAAAAACTACAATATCTTACCTGATGTTAAGGTCTTCAGAAATCCAATCCTCTATTAAAGAAAAAAAAAAACATATATTTTGAATCAACAATAGAAAAATATAGAATATTAAAAGTGTAAGAGGACATGGTGGCATGTGCCCATATTCTCAGCTACTCAGGAGCCAGAGGCAAGTGGATCCCTTGAGGATCCCAGGAGTCAGACCAGCCTGAGCAGCACAGCAGGACTCTACCCTCACAAAATATATAACGCTCACTTTTGTACATGTTTTAGATCATTAACAAAATAAGCATAAGACTCTTTTGGGGCCATCCCTGGAGACCATACTAGAATGAATACTATTTATACTATTGGCAAGCAATTAATGCATTAAAAACTCTTACCTCTCCTATTTTGTATTTATTAAATGCAAGGAAGAATGAAATTTACTAAAATGTGATAACTACAAGATAACTGCAGGGTACAATAATCATAATCCTAACTGCAACCCACCAGACTAACAGAAAGATTCACTAGTAGGATCAGTACTATAAACAGATAGTGTCAAACTCAAACAGCATGATTAAGAGGGGAGAGATAAGAAAAACACAGTGTGTTTTTCCTCTCTTCTCTCAACACAATAGCAATGATCAACACAAAAGATTTCTGAGTTGAAATGTCTTAAGTGGAGGGGTTCCCATGAACAATCAAGCAATTGACCCTGCAGCAGACACCAACTGAGTGTCCTCTAATTCAATCCAACACTATCTATGTGGAGGTAGCCTCAGATCCCACAGGCTGAGGGTCAATTTCCAAAGCTGGCCTTTTTCCACACCAGATAGAAAAATGGGTCTTTAGAACATCTGACAAGATTCAAGTTAAGGTTTTTACAACCCCCTCTTTAGGTTCAATTAATATGCTAGAATGGCTTGCAGAACTTGGGGGAAAAAATCTTGCAACAGAGACAAAAGAGATGCATAGGGAAAGGGTGAGGAGGTTCTATGTCATCTATGAGGGGTGCCATCCTAGAAGAGCCTGCACATATTCTGATATCTGAGCGACCTCTAATTCAGCCCCTTTGGGTATTTATGAAAGCTTCATTAAAGAGATAGCTTTATTTATTTATTTATTCCCCATTTCCAAGCACTTTTTATTATTAAATCTCCACTTTTTAAATTAAATCATAGCTGTGGTGCAATCATTGGATACCATGTGCTGGTTTTATATACAATTTGAAATCTTTTCATTACTGGTTAACATAGCCTTCCTGGCATTTTCTTAGTTATTGTGTTAAGACATTTATATTCTACATTTAGTAAGTTTCACATGTACCCTTGTAGGATGCACCATAGGTGTGGTCCCACCAATTACCCTCCCTCCACTCATCCTCTCCCCTTCCCTAAATAATGGGCCATTAATAATCAAGTTTACCTTCAGTCCCAACCCTCCAATCCTGCCTTGGTCTTTCCGATGACCAGTCCCATCCTGAAGCTACTTAGTGTCTGCTAGTCATCAGTCAATGCTTAACGTACAAAAGACATCACTTTGGAGAATCTAAAACTTTTAGAATTTGTATGCCCCGAAACCAGATCAAAGGCCAAATATATATTTCACAATACCACATCCCCTGTTTTGATTTCTGTGGTACTAGTTACCCATGGGTCAATCATGTTTCCAAAATAGTAAGTGGAGAATTATAGAAATAAATGATTCTGGTTTTAATTCTCATGCTATTCTGCATAGCATGATGAGCTCCAGCCATCCCACTCCATCCAGTCTATGGTCTGAATCATTCACTTGTCCAGGGTATCTAAATTGGATGTGCTATCCCCCTATTAATCATTAGCATGCCATGCTCCTGACATTCAAATGCCCCATCATTTTGTGGCTCCATGATTCAGGATCACCTTAGGCAGATGATCTTCTTTCTGACATATAGTGAGAAAGTGAACTATGGCCTAAAACTGCTGTTGTTCACCTTAATGCATCTCATCATGTAGACATTGTATCATTTCACATTAGCACTAGCATAGGAGAAACCATATTTCTACAATTTTTACAACAGTGTAGGGCTTTGATTGTTATAGTGTATTGATAGTTACCATTTTAATCTCTTACTGTGCCTAGTTTATAACTTAATCTTTATTATAGCCATATATGTATAGAAGAAATCATTGTATATATAGAACTTGGTACTATTTTCAGTTTAAAGCATACACTGGGGGTCTTAGAACATATTAGCCACAGATAAGCAGGGAGGAAGTACTGTTCTTATTTTGTTATGATTCCATACAGCCTCTTTAGATTTTCAGATGAAACCATTCAATTTAGGATCAAACACTCTGTGAAAGGAAAGCCAGGCATACGGGCATTATACCTTGAAGCAATGCAAAACAGGAAACAGACCAGGGGCAAGGATCCTCGAAAAGACTTTCCAGATGCCAGTGACCTCAAAAGGAATCAATGTACTTACTCTCTCTAATCTTCTTCTGAGGAGATGCTGCTAAGTTTACTTAGGCCTTGCTATTTCTCTGCCCTATGTGTGGTGCAAACAAGGCTCAAATTCACCTGTCATTTTAGCTCCTATGGAAAGAACCACTGAAAGGATCACTCCCTCAGGAGCATGGGGTACAATATGGGGTACAGTTATCCACTCTTAACTGTACTCCATATTCAGAGGAAACCTTAAGGAAGCATACTGGGGAGGTAAGTTGCCACACATACGTATGCATGTAGCCAAAACTCTCAACTCACTTGGGCTACAAAAATGGGCCAAGGTTGTGCAAGTCCAAAGTTAAGAGGAAAATAAATGCTTTTCACTTCATGTGAAGCAAAACCATGTGATTCTCTTGGCCTTCTTCATGACTGATGATCTAGCTGCTTGTTGTAATCACACAGATGCCTGTCAAACTCAACCCTCACAGGAAGAGAATCAGGAAGGAACAAGTTTGGTCACCTATAGCATTCCTTGTTTGGTCTCATTTCCAGCTGCATGGCAAGTATGAAAGACTTTGTCATCCCAGTTTTATACAACACAACCTTGTGAGATTGTCTTCGTCCACTGCTAAAGTCCATCTCGACCCATGTCATAGAGCAAATGGTGCAGTTAGTGGTGGGGGTGGTGGTGCTGCATGGGGTCATTTTTCTCACCCCATGTGGCAAATGCCCCCCCAAAATCATGCTTTTTCAGCATGTAAAGTATATGACATTAGAATCTACCCGACACTGATGAACATAAAGGGGAGTAAACAAAATCAGAAACAAAGAACATCTTAAATGACTTTTTCCAATTAATATAAAACTTTAACTTTTTAATATTAAAAAATATATCCATTGTATTATTCCAAATATGAGACTATCCTGGGAAGATTAAAACTATGAAGACAGCAAAAAAGATCTGTAGTTGACAGGAGCTTGTGGGAAGGAAGAGAGGGATGAAAAGGCACACAGGTGGTGCCTGTAGCTCAGAGGGTAGGGCACTGGCCATATACACTGAGGCTAGTGGTTCAAACCTGGCCCAGGCCAGCTAAAACAACAATGACAACTGCAACATAAAAAAATAACCAGGTGTTGTGGTGGGTACTTGTAGTCTCAGTTACTTGGGAGGCTGAGGGAAAAGAATCGCTTAAGCCCAGGAGTTTGAGGTTGCTGTGAGCTGTGACACCCTGGCACTCTACTCAGGATGACAGCTTGTGACTCTGTCTCAAAAAAAAAACAAATGAATACATAAAAATAAATAAAAAATATATTTAAAAAAGGCACAGCACAGAGGATTTTTAGGGCACTGAAACTCTTCCATATATGACACTGCAGTGGAAGATGCATATCATTACATTTGTCTAAACCCATAGAATGCACAGCACCAAGAGGGAACACTAATGTAAACTATGGAGTTGGAATGATAATGATGTATCAATGCAGGGTCATCAAATATAACAATTGTACACTTCAGGAGGGATTCTGATAATGGGGAAGGCTGTTCTTGTAAAGGAGAAATGGGGTATAGGGATAATCTCAGTACGTTCCTTTCATTTTTGCTGTAAACCTAGAAATGTTCCTTTTTTAAAAATTTATTGTTGGGGATTCCTTGAGGGTTAAAGAAACCAGTTTACACTGATTGCATTTGTTAGGTTAACTCCCTCTTACAATTGTGTCTTGCCCCCAAAAGGTGTATCACACACCAAGACCCCAACCCCTCTTTCCCTCCCTCTCTCTGCTCTTTCTTTACCCCACTTCCCTTCCTCCTTCTCTCTCTGCACTCCCCTTCCCACAGCCCCCACCATGTACTAGGTCACTAATTGTCCTCACATCAAAATTGAATACATATGATTCATACTTCTCCATTCTTGTGATGCTTTACTGAGAATAATGTGTTCCACTTCCATCGAGGTTAATACAAAGGATGTAAAGTCTCCATTTTGTTCCTAGTCCTTATCTTAAACATTGTTATTGTTATTAAATTTTAAGCCTTTTTAATTTTGCAAAGGCAAAAAAATGGAAACCTAATGAACACATGTATATGTAAAAATAAAAAAAAAAAATAAAGAAAAGGTCTCCATTTTTTAAAATGGCTGAATAGTATTCCATGGTATACACAGCTTATTAATCCATTCCTGGGTTGGGAGGCATTAGGCTATTTCCATATTTTGGCTATTGTAAATTGAGCTGTGATAAACAGTCTAGTGCAAGTGTCCTTATGATAAAAGGATTTTTTTTCCTTCTGGACAGATGCCCAGTAATGGGATTGCAGGATCAAATGGGAGGTCTAGCTTGAGTTCTTTGAGGGTTCTCCATACTTCCTTCCAAAAAAGTTGTATTAGTTTGCAGTCCCAACAGCAGTGCAAAAGTGTTCCTTCCTCTCCACATCCATGCCAGCATTTGAAGTTTTGAGATTTTTCTGATGTGGGTCATTCTTGTAGAGGTTAGATGATATCTCAGGATGGTTTTGATTTGCATTTCTGTAATAATTAGGGACAATGAGCATTTTTTTCATATGTTTGCTAGCCATTCCTCTGTCCTTTTTAGAGAAAGTTCTATTCATCTCTCTTGCCCATTGATAAATGGGATTGGATTGTTGGCTTTTTTCATGTGGATTAATTTGAGTTCTCTATAGATCCTAGTTATCAAGCTTTTGTCTGATTCAAAATATGCAAATATCCTTTCTCATTGTGTAGGTTGTCTGTTTGCTTTGGTTGTTGTCTCCTTAGCTGTACAGAAGTTTTTCGGTTTAATTAAGTCCCATTTGTTTATTTTTGTTGTTGCAACTGCCAAGGTAGACTTCTTCATAAAGTCTTTCCCCAGGCCTATATCTTCCAGTGTTTTTTCTATGCTTTCTTTGAGAATTTTTATCATTTCATGCCTTAAATTTAAATCCTTTATTCATCTTGAATCAATTTTTGTGGGTGGAGAAAGGTGCGAGTTCAGTTTCAGTCTTTTACATGTGGCTATCCAGTTCTCCCAGGACCATTTGTTGAATAGGGGGTCTTTCCCTTAGTGTATGTTCTTCTTTGGTTTATCAAAGATTAGGGGGTTGTAAGTTTTAGTTACATTTCCTGGTTTTATATTCAGTTCCAAATGTCTATGTCTCTATTTTTGTGCCAGTACCATGCTGTCTTGACCACTATGGCCTTGTAGTACAGCCTAAAATCTGGTATGCTGATGCTGCTTTGTTTTTATTACTAAGAAGTGACTTAGCTATACTGTTTTTTTTCTGGTTCCATACAAAATGCAGAATCATTTTTTCCAAGTCTTGAAAGTACGATGTTGGTATTTTAATAGGAACGACATTACATTGAATCAGTAGATTGCTTTGGGAAGTATAGACATTTTAACAATGCTAATTCTTCCCAGCCATGAGCATGGTATGTTCTTCCATTTGTTAATATCCTCTGCTATTTCCTTTCTGAAGATTTCATAATTTTCTTTATAAAGGTCCTTCAGCTCTTTTGTTAGGTATATTCCTAGGTATTTCATTTTCTTCAAAGCTATGGTGAAGGAAGTTGTGTCCTTAATTAGCCTCTCATCTTGACTGTTATTGGCGTATACAAAGGCTACTGACTTGTGGACACTGATTTTATATCCTGAGACATGACTGCATTTTTTGATAACTTCCAGGAGTCTTGTGGTTGAGTCTTTGGGGTTCTCTAAGTCTAAGATCATATGTCAGGAAAGAGGGAGTTTGACCTCCGCTGCTCCCATTTGGATGCACTTTATTTCCTTGTCTGGACTAATTGTATTGGCTAGAACTTCCCGCACTATGTTGAATAGTAATGGGGAAAGAAGGCAACCTTGTCTGGTTCCAGTTCTAAGTGGAAAAGCTTTCAGTTTTACTCCATTCAGTAAAATATTAGCTGTGGGTTTGTCATAGATAGCTTTGATCAGTTTAAGAAATGTGCCATCTATGCCTATACTCTTCAATGTTCTAATTAGAAAAGGATGCTGGATTTAATCAAATGCTCTTTCTGCATCTATTGAGAGGATAATATAGTCATTGCTTTTACTTCTGTTGATATGGTGAATAACATTTATGGACTTGTGCGTATGTTAAACCATCCTTGCATCCCTGAGATGAAAACTACTTGTTCATGATGTTATGACTTTTTTTTTTTTTTTTTTTTTTTATTGTTGGAGATTCATTGAGGGTACAATAAGCCAGGTTACACTGATTGCATTTGTTAGGTAAAGTCCCTCTTGCAATCATGTCTTGCCCTCAGAAGGTGTGGCACACACCAAGGCCCCCCCCCCGCCCACCGTCCCGCTTTCTGACTGTTTTGTTCATAAGCTGTAATCTATTGCCTAGGATTTTGTAAATAATTTTTGCATCAATTTCATGAGTGAAATTGGTCTGAAGTTCTCCTTTTTAGTTGTGTCTTTTTCTGGTTTTGGTATCAGGGTGATGTTTGCTTTGGAGGACGTGTTGAGGAAGATTCTTTCCTCCTCAATTTTTTGGAATAATTTCTGCAGTATGGGTGTAAGTTCTTCTTTGAAGGTTTGATAGAATTTTTGTGTGAAGCCACCTGGACCAGGGAAATTTTTTTGTTAGAGGATTTTTTTTATTGTTTCTTTGATCTCAGTGCTTGAAATTTGTCTGTTTAGGAGATCTATTTCTTCTGGGCTAAGTCTTGGGAGAGGGTGTGTATTTCAAATATTGAACCTTTTCCTTCACATTGTCAATTTTCTGGGCATAGAGTTTCTGATAATATTCAGAGATAATCTCTTGTTTCTCAGTGGTATCTGTTATTTCCCCATTATCATTTCTGATTGAGGTTACTAAA
Source organism: Loris lydekkerianus (assembly GCA_963574355.1). Taxonomy (NCBI): domain Eukaryota; kingdom Metazoa; phylum Chordata; class Mammalia; order Primates; family Lorisidae; genus Loris; species Loris lydekkerianus. Next base: position 11,263 of record CAUYPK010057547.1, on the reverse strand, counting down.
GATTTTAGTTTTCTATTTCTAGTTAGTCTGGCCAAAGGTTTATCTATTTATTTTTTTCACAAAACCAACTCCTTGTTTATTTAATTTTCTGAATGATTATTTTGTTTTCAATTTCATTAATTTCTGATTTAATTTTGGAAATTTCTTTTCTTCTGTTGGATTTAGGCTTATATTGTTCTTCTTTTTCCAACTCCATAAGATGGCTTGTGAGTTTGTTGATGCGATTGCTTTCTGGGTTCTGGATGTAGGCATCTAAAGTGACAAATTTTCCTCTCAGGACTGCTTTTGCTGTATCCCACAGGTTTTGGTAGCTTGTGTCTTCATTGTTGTTATGCTCAAGGACATTAATAATTTTCTTTTTTATTTCTTCCTGCTCCCAAATATCATTCAGCATAAGGTTGTTTAATTTTCAAGCCTTTGTGTGGGGTTGACAAATTTTTTTTTTGGAATTGAGTTTCACCTGTACTGCCTTGTGGTCTAGGAAGATACAGGTAAAATTTCAATTCTTTTGATTTTGTTGAGGTTTGTTTTGTGTTGTAAGATATGATCAATTTTGGAGAATGTTCCCTGGGCTGATGAGAAGAATGTATATTCTTTAGTTTGGGGATGGAGTGTTCTATATACGTCTATCAAGCACAGCTGTTCTAGGGTCCCATTTAAGTTCTTTATATCTTTGTTTAATTTCCGTTTAGAGGATCTGTTCAACTCTGTAAGAGGAGTGTTAAAGTCCCCTGTTATTATGGTGTTATAGGATATCATATTGCTCAGACTAATTAAGTTTTGTTTCAAGAATCTGGGAGCATTTAAGTTGGGTGCATAAATATTTAGAATTGAAATGTCTTCTTGCTGTATTTTTCCCTTGAGCAATATGAAGTGACCATCTTTATCTTTTTTGACTTTAGTTGCTTTAAATTCACATGTACCTGAAAATAAGATTGCAGCCTCTCTTTTCTTCTGAATTCTGTATGCGTTAAAAATTATCTTCTAACTCTAAATTTGTCTTTTGAGGCTAGGTGTGTTTCCTGCAGACAGCAAATGGATGGCTTGTAGTTTGTATGTTTGTTTGTTTTTTGAGACAGAGCCTCAAGCTGTGACCCTGGGTAGAGTGCTGTGGCGTCACAGCTCACAGAAACATCGAACACCTCAGCTTAAAATGATTCTCTTGCCTCAGCCTCCCAAGTAGCTGGGACTACTGGCACCCATCACAATGCCCGGCTATTTTTTGGTTGTAGTTGTCATTGTTCTTTGGCAGGCCTGGGCTGGATTCAAACCTGCCAGCTCTGGTGTCTGTGGCTGGTGTCTTAGCCACTTGAGCTACAGGCACTGAGCCAGGTTGCGTTTTTTAATCCAATCAGCCTGTCTGCTTGAAATTCTTACATTTTTAAAATTTTTACAGTATCAGTTTTTCTGATTTTTCTTCTATTTTTGTGTAGCTATGGCTCAATCTTCTTTCCTAACCACTGTTTCCTCTGGAAAATGTGAACATTTCCTGGGTTTTCTCACTGGCCTTCTTCTCCTTCTACAATTTTCCCACTGTGGAAAAGTTTATTCAGAACTATGACTCTGCATAACAAGCATAACAACATTATTTCAAATCCGTGTCACTAACCTCAGTGCTCTAACTCCAGGTAGAAAAGCCTATCATGCAATTATAGACTAAAAATATTCTACATGAATATTCCATTCAGCTCAGCATAAATAAGGAAAATTTCATCTTCCTTGTGGACCTGATGCTTGTGCATCTCAGTGTTTGCACCTGTTGTTCCTTCTGCCAAACATGCAATCTTATAAGATGTTCTTTCTGCCAGGCAGCCTTTTTCTGCCTCTCTACCTGGCAGACTTCTACTCTGTGTTCTAACCTGAAATCTTGCCCACTTTTTAAAAGCATGGATTCCTCATCATGGACTTAAAGTGTCTGGCACATATTTAACATGATAAGCACATAAGTAATGACATTGTAATTGTAAGCTCCCAGAGGTCATCTGAATAAAGTAGTGAATAATAAAAATTACAATAAGTAAGTATCACATTTCAGTACTCTGTAACATGAGAAAAAATGCTTATTCCCTACAAGACACTTGCTAGTTATCATTATCTGTCAACTGGGCAAATAAACAAATAAATAAAAGTGATTTTTTGACAATTCTGTTAAAAAATACAAAAATTGTATACAGACAGCTCTATTTCTTTATGAGTATCTTCAAGACCAAAACTATGTCTATTCTAAGTCTACAACTGAGAAACTGTCACAGATGTGGACTAAATACAGCACGGTGCCCTGTATTGGATCTTGGTACAGAAAAAAAGAAATAATAAAGTGGTAAAATTCCACTGAGTTGCATAGTTTATTTCATAGTACATGCAGTCCCTGGGTTACAAACATCTAACTTTCATACAGATTGCACTTATAAGTGGAGGCTATTACAAAAGTCCCTGAGTTACTACCATTCCACTGACATAATGAGTCACATTTACAAATGGAGACTATTACACATTATAGGTAAATGTACCTGTTCCAAATTATATACACACTCAACTTAAGAACAAATCTATAGATCCCATCTCCTTTGTAACCCAGGGACTTCCTGGGTTATCGTGATAATTACCTAGCAGATAGAAGAATAAATCTGGTTCTAATAAAGTAACTATGTCTCATTTGGTTTCAATTTATGGACAGTAAAGTGGGTAATAGGGAGACCTTGTTGGTCTAAAAGTACATAACATGACCTGTGAAATTTCATTTCTGACTTCTATACTTAGTATCATTAAAAAATAATCTTCCATTGCATCAGTGAACACTGGCTAAGTTCACAGTTCCTAGTGCCACATGTTTATGGCACCAGAAAGCTATTGCTGAGTTCCCAGTTTTAAAGAGAGTTACTTTCTTGGTGTTAAAATTACTGTGCTATTCAGTTGGTCACTGAACAACAGGGATTGGACATTCAGGGGTCACTTATAGGCAAATTTCCTTCTGCCTACTCACACTGAGACAGCAAGACCAACCTTTCCTCCTCAGCTGACTCCTGTGAAGAGGATGAGGATGGACACCTTTCTCATGATCCACTTCCACTTTGTGAAAAGTAAAGAAAGTTTTTCTTCCTTATGATTTTCCTAGGAATGGTTCTTTCCTCTACCATTCTTTGGTCTAAGATTAGGGTTTATAATACATATAACAAGCAGAACGTGTGCTAACTGTTCATGTTTCAGTAAGGCTTCTGCTCCACAGAAGGCAATTACTAAAGTTTGGGGGAGTCAGAGGTATACACAGATTTTTGATTACACAGGAATTGATGCCGCTAACTCCTGCCCCTTATGGGCAACAGTAATTAATATTCATTTACTGGATGCAAACATTTATTATAAAATATAAATATAAAATCATGTAATAATAAGTCCAATTCATTATAATGTGACCGTAGAGAAAACAAAAAATATACTGACTTAAAAACCTTTTATTTATACAAAAATATCATAGAGCATTTTAGGGAACATTATTAAACAAAGACTTTTTTTTAAGGCAATACTATCTGAGATTACAAACTGTCTACAATGAATTCTCAAATAATTCTGAATTAAGAAAAAAAATTCAATTAACACCTTGACTTTTTAACTGTTCTTTTGTACTCAAAACTTCCTAAATCTTAATTTTTTATACATGGTAGAATCACCAAGAGTAATATTTACTATCAGAAATCTTACCTGGATTGCTATTTTCCGAGGAATTTTTAGATATCCTTTTCTCTTTATATTCTGAAATTTGTTGGTCAATGCTATGTATAAAAAGGTAATAAATAATATTACTATATTAATGCTGATATGAAAAACATTTACCAAGTATATATTTTTCTTTATTGTTGGGGATTCATTGAGGGTACAAAGAACCAAGTTAAACTGATTGCATTTGTTAGGTAAAATCCCTCTTATGATTGTGTTCCATCCCCAAGAGGTGTGTTACACCCCGTGACCCACTCACCTTTCTCCCTCTTTCCCTCTCCCTGCACCTCCCTCCCCCCAACCCCCCGTGTACTAGGGTCATCAATTGTTCTCATATCAAAATTGAGTACATAGGGCTTGGCACCTCTAGCTCAGAGGCTAGGGCACCAGCCACATACACCGGAGGTGGTGGGTTTGAACCTGGCCTGTGCCTGCCAAACAACAATGGCAACTATAACAAAAAAATAGCCGGGCGTTGTGGCAGGTGCCTGTAGTCCCAGGTACTTGGGAGGCTGAGGCAAGAAAATTGCTTAAGCGAAAGAGTTTGAGGTTGCTGTGAGCTGTGATGCCATGGTACTGTACTAAGGGTGACAAAGTAAGTACTCTGTCTCAAAAAACAAACGAACAATTGAGTACCTAGGATTCTTGCTTCTCCATTCTTGTGACGCTTTACTAAGAATAATGGGTTCCACTTCAATCAAGTATATTGAATTCTCGGAGTATTTCAACAAAATCAGAAGTAATACCAGAATTTTAATTGTCTCATATGCATCAAATTTATAAGCTCTGAAAACTTACTAAGCTTCTATTTCAAGAATAAAAAAAAGTAAGGTGAAGAACTCATGAAATGAGGGCAGCATTACTTGGTCAACTAACTAAAGTTCGCCTAACATAATGAAAAGTGTTCTGAACTTAGAAGAAGTTTTAACTCTATAACCAAAAACTATTTGTTCATGGACAATTGCTTCCCTTAGGCCCACAGTCTTCTAAAAATGAGGACTTTTCTGCCTATGTTACTAGGTTGTTATGAACATTTAATGATGTCACATCTTTATAATGCTCAAAGAAATAGTGACATAACAGAATGCTTTGTTCTTGAATGTGATTCATGTAATTATTTTAGAATGCCTTTCAAAAAACCCATTCAGTATTTTTCTATATGCTGTAATATTCAGAAATATTATTAAGTTCTCATTTTAATTATTAATTATCCTATTCTTTGTGGCTTATAGCTCAAGATTTTTCTGCAATCTCATAATTTGCAATAAAATGTCCAGAGATATCAATCTCACTTAAAATTAAAATCATTGTCCCCTATTACTGAGCTAATCAATCACACAAAGGGCAGAAGAATAATAAATGTTAAGACTTTGCTTGGACTGCCACTATTCCTTCCCTACCTACTCCAACTCTGAACTAGCATGATGCAAAATATCCATGTTCCTTTCCAACTGATGAGGAAGGCAAAACCTTTTTTTATTTTTTAGAAGTTCAGTGAAGGAGATGATAGTTGACATTTTCTCATTTCTTATTTAAGTATCAACAACACATTTCCATATAACACCACACAGGCCCATTGTCATTTCATAGATCATCTGACACAAATTTTTTTTAGTGAAAATCACAATTCTAATATTGGGTGACACCTACTTTGCCTTGTCACACACAGTTTCCCTGGAGTTAGTCAGCAAAGAGTCAAATGGCATTCAATGACTATACAAAATATGGACTGCTTCATAAATTTGTGTTATTCTTGGGCATGCACCATGCTAAGCTTCTACTTTCATGATTTAGAAGCAAGCACAAAGCCCAACTTTTATACATGGATACTGATGAGTCATGTATGAGGCACAGCTCTGTCAAATCAAACTGACCTCTTGCTTTATTATATATACATAAATATATGTATATAAAATAAAATACATATATATGTACACACACACCTACATAAACACGTTTAATCAACAGATGTTCTAGTTAATGGATTAACCTAGTTTAGACTCAGAATTCTGTTAAATGGCTTCCTTGTAAAATAGAATTTGAAAATATTTAAGAAACTTGAGATACAGATTGCAAATACCCTGGAAGATTTTTATTATTATGGAAAGAAGATCACTTGATGGGCCAACTACAAGTTGGTGACCATCACTCTGTACAAGGATGATATGCAACTTTCCAATACCTAAAAAAAAGGCCCTGCACAAGGAATAAAGGAGCCTCGGCAGATAGATCTGGCAACAAAGAAAGGAAATGGATCTCTTCCTGCAATGATATTTGAAACTCTGAAGGCTTAGAACAATCCCAACTATTTGCTAGAGGAAAGACGGGATATCAAAGGACAACTTCCCATGAAGGTCTAGGCTAAGTCTAGGCTAAGATGAGAGCTCTGCAAAAGGTTCTGAGTGTGGAGGGAGGACCAGTTTGCTCACTGTGTGTGTGGCTATATTAGGAGGCCCAGTGGCCATAGAAGAGGACTGGTTGAGCATATACACATGCGTATGTGAACTCAAAAAATTTGTGACATTGAAGTCTAAGTATGGATTGCCAAGAAGACAGAGGGACCTAAATTAGTAAGGGCATCCTGGTAGAAAAGGTCAATCACTTTCACACTGCAGGACCAATGGAAAATGCAACAACAGAATCAATGGAAATAATAAAATGATTGAAATGTCCTTGTGATCCTCTCCACGTGACTTATAAAAAGGACTGTCTTTTTATGCTTAGAAAGCTGTATAATATCTTGAAAATTCAAGAAGGAGGGCATGGGAGATAGTCCCCAAGGGACAATATAAGATTTTTTTGTTAACTAGAAGTTTCAAGACTCAACTAATTAGAAAAATCAAACATGTGACATAATTATAATTCCATACAGAAGGATTATGCTTAGAATGAAATGGACAGTGTTGATTTTTCTAAAGATAAAGGTCTTAAAACTTCTCAGATAAAAAATTCTGTACACATTGCCACTTCTAACTAGTTTTCTTTTTTCTTTTTTAATTTTTTTGAGACAGAGTCTCATTTTGTCATCCCTGGTAGAGTGCCATGGCATCACAGCTCACAGCAACCTCAGACTCTTGGGTTCAAGCGATTCTCTTGCCTCAGCCTCCCAAGTAGCTGGGATTACAGGCATCTGCCACAATGCCTGGCTATTTTTTTAGAGATGGCCTCTTGCTTTAGCTCATGCTGGTCTTGAACTCATGAGCTTAGGTGATCCACTCAACTTGGCCTCCCAGAGTGCTGGGATATTATAGGCGTGAGCCACTGGGCTCGACCACTTCTAACTAGTTTAGTATTTTGCTTGATTTCTGTCTGACAAATTGGACTAGCTCCCTGCCATTCATAGATACAAGAGTTATAATTTTTTTAAACCTCAGTATAGTGTTAACTACCATTTTAATGTAAATACTTACAGATTAAAACCACTACCAGTGGAACAGTCTTCTGTTGTCTGTCCAGAGATATCTTCAGAAGAAATATCAATTTCTTGCTGAAGAAGAGTGACTATCCTCGGTAAGTTATAATCTGCAGCAAGTACAAGGGCTTTTCTAAAATAACAGAGAAACAATTTCACCCTTAGGAACTTCAATAATGTTATTTAAAATGCTAATTTGATACACATTACCAACTGAACATTTTGCCTATCAGTGTAGAATTAACCATTTACATGCACTAACTGACTTGAGCATTGTGGGTGTTTGAGTGTTCTTTGTAAACTGCCACTGAGGCTGAAGAGAAGGAACAGTAAAGAGGCTGTTCAGGTATGATGTAGTAGAAGTTGGTAGCTCTCTTTGCTGAGATCACCCCTAGAGTAGACAAAGTATTAAATAAACTATTCTCCATGTCCTCCGTATTTTGACAATGTACTATAATTCAAAGTGAACTAGGGGTCAGATAAGTAAAAGCTATCTGCAGGCTTAAAACAACAACTTTGGTAACACTGGTGCAAACAGCAGTCACAGCAGTTTAAGTTAATGATGCTGATATGCATGTGCTAAGTACTGAGTTAAATGCTCTCTGTATGATCCTTTTAGACACAACCACCCTGGAAGGGCATGTTGTTATTTGCTTTTTCATAGTAGAAAACATATTTGGTGATAAATAGTGTTCCCAAGGTCACACAGTTAGCAAATGGGAAAGCTAGAAATTGAAGCCAGTCTTGTGTGAATTGAAAGCCTCTTTTCTCTTTACCATCCACTTACAGTTTCTCTTCATTACAGACTATGTTCATATAATTAAAGTTGTCTCTCTCCCTCTGCTCATAACGTTTAAAAAACGACAGAAAAATACACCCAAAATTAAAAAGGAATAAAAATACTGATGAACCTACAGTATGTAGTAATAGCAATTAAATAGTCCTGTAGGGATCACCTCACGTCAATATTCTTTAAAGAAAGAAACTTAAAGCACAGAGTCACCCAAAAGACAAAATGAGCTTCAGCTGCTACTTATATTTATATAGCATTTCAAAGGAAAAATCTATAAAAATCAGAAGTTTAAAAAATACTATATAAGAATTAATAAGTTCAATCTTGAGTCATAAAAAGATAAAAGTTAACTTTTAGTTACAAGTTTAACTAAAAGTTAAAATCCACACTTTAATAAAACTAATATGAAATCCCTTTAGCTGATATAACATCACATGAGCAAAAACATCAGATTACAAACAACAAACATCAGTGAATCTTATAAGAGATGAGGAATCCTACTATATAATATTATTTATGTGGCCTAGTGCAAATAATTGCTTTTTCAACTAACTGATAATTGGTGTTGATTTTGTTACTGTGTCCCCCAAATTATGTTAATCTCCTTGTTAATTTAATTTTTCTGACTTGAGTGACCCTTACTACTCTAAAATAACATTCACATTTTTATTTATTTATTTTTTATAACCAGTAGAAATTTATTTTTCACACTTCTGGAGACTAAGTTCCAATATCAGAGCACCAAGTTGTGAGACCTGGTCCCTCTGCTTCCAAGATAGCACCTTGTAGCCGTATCCTCCATAGGGTAGAAACACTTGTCACATGATAGAAGCAACAGAAGGGGTAAAAAAGGTCAAACTCTTGCTGTAAAGCCCTTTCATTTTTTTATTTTTTATTAAATCATAACTGTGTACATTAATGCATTTATGAGGTACAATGTGCTGATTTTATATACAATTTGGAATACTTACATAAAACTGGTTAACATAGGCTTCATCTTTCTTACTTGTTACATTAAGACTTTTATACTCTACTCTTAATGGATTTGAAATGTACCCTTGCATGACGCACAATTGGTGAGGTCTCACCAATTACCCTCTCTCCACCTGGCCTCCCCACTCTGCTCCTTTCCCCCTCGTCTTCCTTCCTTCATTCTGGGCTACAGTTGTGTTTTATCATTTGTATGAAAGTGTGCGTGATTATATATTGGTTTCATAATAGTACTGAGTACTTTTTCTTCCAATCTTGAGATACTTTACTAAGAAGAATATGTTCTAGCTCCATACATGTAAACATAAAAAATGTAAAGTCTCCATCTTTTTATGGCTGCATAATATTCCATGGTATGCATATACTACAATTTGTTAATCCATTCATGGGTCAATGGGCACTTGGGCTGCTTTCATGACTTGGCAATTATGAATTGGACAGCAATAAACATTCTGGTGCAAATATCTTTGTTGTAAAATGATTTTTGGTCATCTGGATATATACCTAGTAGAGGAATTGCAGGATTGAATGGCAGGTCTACTTTTAGTTCCCTAAGTGGTCACCAAATTTCTTCCCAAAAGGAACATATTAGCTTGCATTCCCACCAGCAGTGCAGAAGTGTTCCCTTCTATCTACATTCACACTAACATCCCTTCACTCCACATCCATGCCAACATCTGTAGTTTTGAGATTTTTTTATGTGGGCTACTCTTACTGGAGTTAGTTGATATTTCAAAGTGGTTTTGAATTTGCATTTCTCTGATGATAAAAGATGATGAGCATTTTATCATGTGTTTGTAGGCCATATGCCTGTCTTCATCAGAGAAGCTTCTGTTCAAGTTTCTTACCCACAATGAAATGGGATCACTTGTCCTTTTCTTAATAATTAGTTTGAGTTCTCTGTGGATTCTAGTTATCAAACCTTTGTCAGAAACATAACCTGAAAATATCTTCTTCCATTCTGAGGGATGTCTGCTTGCTGTACTAACTTGTTCTTGGGTGTGCAGAAGCTTTTTAGTTTGATCAGATCACAGTAATGTATTTTTGGTGTTGCTTCAGTTGCCAGAAGGGTACCTCCTTGTAAAATATTCTCCCAGGCCAATTTCTTCAAGTGTTTTCCCTGTGCTCTCTCCAACTATATTTATAGTTTCCTGTATTAAGTTTAAATCTTTTATCCAGTGAAAGTCAATTTTTGTTAATGGTTAAAGATGTGGGTTCAATTTCAGTTCTGTACAAGTCACCAGCCAATTCACCCACCACCAACCTATATTGTTAAATAGGGACTCTTTCCCCCAGTTTATGTTTTTTATATCCCTATCAAAGATCAAATGATAATAAGTGGCTAGGTTCATTTCTTGGTTCTGTTCTCTATTCTGTTCCATACATCTACTTCTCTATTTTGTTCCAGTATCATGCTGTTTTCATCACTATTGATTTATAGTATAACCCGAAGTCTGGTAGTGTGGTTTCCCCAATTAGTTTTTATTTCTGAGTAATGTCTTGGCTACTTGAGGTTTTTTCTGATTCCATATAAAATGAGCTCCTATTTTTTCCACATCTTTAAAGTATGAAAATGGTGCTTTAATAGAGATTGCATTAAATTTGTATATTGCTTTGGGTAGTATGGACATTTTAACAATGTTGATTCTTCCCAGCCATGAGCATGGTATGTTTTTCCATTTGTTAATATCTTCAGCTATTTCTTTTCTCAGAGTTTCATAGTTCTCTTTGTAAAGATCTTTTATGTCCTTTGTTAGGTGAATTCCTAAATAATTTATCTTCTTTTGCATTACTTTAAAAGGAAGAGAGCCCTTGACTATTTTTACAGCTTGACTATTGTTGGTATATATAAAACTACTGATTTATAAGTATTGATTTTGTATCCTGAGATGCTGTTGTACTCCTTGATCACTTCTAAGAGTTTTGTAGTTGAGTCCCTGGGGTTTTCCAGGTATGAGAACATATCATCTGCAAAGAGTGAGGGTTTGATCTTCTCTGACCCCATTTGGATAACTTTGATCACCTTCTCTTGCCTGATTGTGACAGCTAAGATTTCCATTACTATAATAAATAGCAGTGGAGACAATGGGCATCTTTGTCTAGTTCCAGATCTGAGTGGAAATGTTTTTAATTATTCCATTCAATATGATATTGGCTGTGGGATTGCTGGAGATGGCCACTATCAGTTTGAGAAATGACCCATATAAGCTCAATTTCTTAAGTGTTCTGATCATGAAAGGATGCTGGATATTATCAAAAGCTTTTTCTCCATCAATTGAGAGAATCATATGGTCTTTGTTTTTTATTTTATTTATGCGGTGTATTATATTTATAGATTTATGTATGTTGAACCA